>NJET01000001.1:397382-419722 GCA_002591415.1 Ophiocordyceps australis | reverse complement strand
AGGAGAAAAAAAAACCGAGACTTGCTCCTGAAACGCCCACAGCCTTGCTCTTCCCTTGTCGCCAGGCAGGGACACAACGACGTGACAGAACAAAAGTGTCGTCTCAAATGGCGTCAAGGAAGAGGGGTTGGACAGTCCAGGACAAAGTGACAGGTTTGAAATTGCCTGTTGCACGATTCATCACATCGCCGTGTTGGCGCCCTCATGCCCCGTCTACCAACCCTCATTTGTTTTCACCAGCCATCTATACTGTCTACGGAGCGCAAGGCCAACTTTTCCCACCCTCATCCCCAGTACAACCCCTGCTCGGCAAGTCGCCAATCTAACTTAGATCGGCCCTGCCATCTCGGGGCGTCGCACGCCTTCATGACTCTGCCTCAGACCAAGCTTCGTATCGACGACTCTTGTTCATTTGCCTGCCTATTGCATCTTGCGTTGCTTGTGGGTCTCAACACTCAGGCCATGCCACGTCCTCACTAACTCATATCGCCGATGCACCGACCCTTTACCGCAACAACATGCCACCGCCGTCTGACTGACCTTGACGAGTCGTGTCCGCATTAGTAGCCTTCCTTCGCACTCGATCCTCCCGATGCTTAGAGTCGCTAATTAATGGGTCCTCTCGTTTAGGCCCTCTCTCTTGGGTCCCCATCAAGAGATGTAGGGTCACCGCCTACCACCATGGAGACTAGAGTCGTCCAACCAGTTTTATCCAAGCTCAGATATAGGGTAGCCCACCACGCACGAGAAGTCATGGACGAGTATCCAAGCCGTCGATTGCTATCCAAGCTCAAAGTTGCAAAATTCCCTTGAGGGGAAGATTGCGGCTGCTGCTTCCCACCAGAATCTCGTACTTTCCCCGCTGCATCCTCCACTTCTGTGCCGTCACATCCCACACGCTCAAGTCGCGCCGGCTCAGATCCATCTGCACCGTCAGCCTCTCTCCCGGCTGTAGCTGCTTCTTGTCGAAGCCGCGGAGCTGTCTTGCTGTCTCTCCCGGCACCAAAACATATAGCTGCGTCACTTCGGATCCGGCAACCGACCCCGTGTTCTCTACGTCGACATATACTCTGGCAACCACGTCCCAAAGATCAGCCTGTCCGCCAGCCACGACATTACCAGTCGGCCACTCGCCAACACTGCCCTTTGAGACGCGCTCCATGTGCATGTTTGACATGGCAAAGGTTGTATAGCCAAGGCCAAAGCCAAACTCAAATCGCGGCTCAATATTGTACCGGTCAAAGTATCTGTAGTCGACATAGACGCCTTCCTTGAAGTCAGACTGCGGAAACTTGTCAAACTTGCCGCTCGCAAAGTCGGGTCCCAACAAGTGTCCATAATCGCTCTCCTGCTTGGCCACTGTATACGGCAATTTACCAGATGGATTGGCCTCGCCATAAAGCAGAGAGACGAGGGCCTCGCCGCTGTCCCTTCCAGGAAGATGAGCAAACATGACGGCAGTGACATTGGGATGCTGTATAAACCCGTCAACGACTCGGGGGCCGGCGTTGTGAAGTACAACAATAGTATTTCTGCACTGTGCCGCCACCTTGTTGATAAGTGTGTCGGTGTAGTTGTCGTGGAGTGCAGGGCGATCGGCGCCCTCGCATGCCCAGGCATTACCAAAGACAATACATGCGTCGGACACGGCATCGACAACCGGCTCTGCCGAGACGAAGTCGTAAAATAGTGCCATGTCGTCGCGAGCGGCTCTCATCTTTAGAGATTCAAAGGGTGAGGTAAAGACGGCCGGAGAAGTAGCGCCGGAACCACATCCCCCAATCATAGTGCCTTGCCGGCCGATATCAGGGATGCTAGTATTGAGAGCGCTCGAGAGAAGCGCTTCTGGGCCAATAGGTTCAGCACCCACGATCCAAACCTCGGATTCTAAGCCGGGCAAAGGAGCAAACACATCAGGGGATTTAGCCGAGTACCCAAACAAGGACAACATGCGAGGTTGCTTTAGAGGAAGAGCATTTTGTGTGTTTTTAACAAGAACGTGTCCTTCGACCGCGCTCTGGAGTAAGATGCCGCGAGCACTGGGGTCCCGTCCGTCAATGGCACGGTGTGGCTGCGTTAAGTCCTTGGGCATGCCGAGCCCAGGCGTGGGAAAGGAAGCATCCTGGTTGAACTGGTACCAGGTGGTAATGATTCTAAGAGAGTTTTTAAGCCCCTTGGTCGCAGACGAGCAGTTACAAGAGAGAAGGAGAGACAACTTTCTCACCTAGTCGCCATATCATTAATGCGAGACTCTGGAATAGAACCGTTATTAACCGCTTGAACTAGCTTCTTGCCCCAAAATAAATCCCCATGAGGCATCGCCATATCCAGGCCGGCCAAGGCAGATGCAGTGCCGGCGTGCTGTGCATCCCAATCAGACACGACAAATCCCTATCACCCCATCAGCCACGTCCAAGACTAGCCAGAGACAAGTCATGGCATACCTGGAAACCAAGCTCCGTTTTGAGCAGTCCATTGAGCGTCTTGCTGTTGGCGCAGCCATAAGAATTGTTGATGCGCTGATAGGAGCACATGACGTTGCCTGTGCCTGCTCTGACGGCGTCTTGAAAGGGCCTAATTGAGAGTTAATGCAACGGAGCCCATTTCTGCTTTGCCAACAAGCCTTACCAGAGATATAGCTCATGCATTGTCTTGTCGTCAACGTTTGACGAGATGGCTTCCCTGCCAGGGGATGGCGAACGAAAAGTCTCTTGCTCGTTTGCAACAAAGTGCTATCAAGCCGTCAGTGCCCTAGACTGCCAAGAGTCCCATAACAAAGGGGGCTGCCTGCCTTGATGCTTGTCTGAACTCCCTGGCTCTGGATACCCGATATACTCTCAGCAGCAAGGGCACCAGAAAGCATTGGATCGACCGAGAAGCCTTCCCAGTTGCGGCCGCCGCGCACGACACGCCAGGCGGGCCCCACGACTGGGCCCAAGAGCACATTGACGCCCTTTTTGTGAAACTCACCCCCCATTGCCGCGCCTCTCTGACGAGCAATTCCTCGGTTCCAGCTGCGCGCCCAAGGACAATCAGCACGGCAACAGACCTGGTCATCAAGGACACAAAGTCACCTTGCACCGACGTGGATGCCGCTGGGGTACGCATTGACGAGATCAGTGTTGCGGAGGCCGTTTCCAGCGTCGCTTAGACACATGCCCGCAAAGCCGAGCCGTTTAATGGGTAGGATGGAGCCTGAGCAAGCCGAATCCGTGTCAACGCCGCCTGTGAGATTGACCTGGCACAAGTATTTAGACAGTGTCGACAAGACGGAGAGCCCATTGTGGCCACATGGGACTTGTCGAGGCGCACCTTTTCCTCGAGCGTCATCTGGCTAACCAGGGCCCTCGCCTTGGAGTAGGCCTGGGCCCATTCGCGTCCCACCATCTGGGCTGCGGCATCAGAACTTGTGAGCCCAACAAGTCTTTATTCATGACCATAAGACTCACGCGAAGGGTAGACGGGCGGCGACTGGCCATAGAAGAAGCTGTCGTCGGTAATGGCATGCCTAGCGTCACCTAGGGCCTCAACGCCCACGGCGCAAAGCGCTGGCAAGAGAGAGAGACGCATCATGGGCAATCAAGGAGCTGGCAGATGCTATGCCTGACCCATGGGCCAAGCTGCTCGAGCCCAGCAGCGCGTCAGGGCTTAGAGCTGGCAGCGCCTTGATGCGCCTTGATGCGCCTCGATGCAATTAGGTAAACACGTCCATTGCTACCTCGTCTCCAGCTGCCGTCTGAGAAACCCGACTTATCCCTTTGCATGCAGCTCTAGCCTGTCTTAGATGGGCCTGTCTGCCTTACCAACCGCGCCTGCATCCCAGACAGCCATTGTTGCCAGCAGTACAAGGCGAGGTACATAGCGGCCGCCCTGTCTGCCAGGTATCCTGCCAAGTATCTGCCAAGTATCTGCCATGTACACACTGGTAGTCCCGTCGGCAGAAGACGGATAGACGGATAGGCAGTAGCACCAGCTGTCTTGTGCTGCTTTCCTCGCTCCCAACCGTCAGGGGCCGGGCTCAGAAGGGGGAAGAAAAGAGTGCTGCAAGCAGCTCTAATATCAACTGCGACACTGACTGGGTGACAGCAAGACAAGACCCACCTGGCGCAGCATCTGCGCTAGTGCTCTCCCTACAACAGCAGCGCCCCAGACGGACAGACAGCAGCGCCTCCTCAACACCAACACATGTCAAAACAACTGGGTAAGCACTTGCACTCGACGGGCGCCCACAGTCCCTTGCGGGGAAACAAGGCTGTGCGGGGAAGCGGCACGGGCCAAGACACCCGACGCTGGTGATAAATGACTTGGCCGGGCCGCGTCGGTGTTACGATTTGTCTCATCCAGCCCGCCAGAACCATCTTGGCAAATAATTCTTGTTTTTTTCTTGGTCCTACTTATTGCCACCTCTGGTCCCGTACCAAACGCCTCTCTTTGCTACATTTATCCATCAGACATGGGCAGCTCTCTCTTGACGCCCACCGCCCCGAGCAAACAAAGATTCCTCTCAGCTCACAGGGTCGGGGTATATCGTAAGTCGACATGCTCGTTGCACATGCTCGTAGTCGCTCGGCTGCTACATTGTCGTCTGCCGCCATGGCCTTGCTCCCTGTCTTTGCTCAGTTCATTACTGTAGCCCAACAATAAAGCTAATCTCGTCAAATATGCGCCGTCTTGGCTTCTTATAAATTCGATTTGCAAAAACATACCCTTGTCGCAAACAATGCAACAAACAAGGAGACACAAGAAGAAAAAGAGAAAAGGAGCTCAGGCCGTATCATGTCGAGTCGTACAAGCCCGGCGGCCCGAGGAAAAAAAGGCGGGGCTATGGTATAGTCGAAAAGGCATGCTTTTGCTGCACAAGTCTTTGTCGCAAAACGGCTGTCACATGAGGTTTGTCCAGAGACACACTGCGCCTCTGGACTAGAGGCCAAAAATCACAGGATAAGCTGCTTCAGGTTGCGCTGGATAATCATGTCCTGTACCGAGCCCATGGTGATTTTGAGCAGGTTGGTGTCTGTTGCATTGGTAAAGTGCCCGTAAATCTCTTTTTCTGGGTTGCGACTCAGCGCGCGAAACTTGTCCAAAAAATATTTGCTCGCTTCCTTCCAGTCGTCAGGTGCCCCGCTATAATCGGTGAAGCCGTAATTTGTAATGTGGCTGTGGGGCAGCTTCTCCTTGAACAGATCCATCTTATTAAGGAAGAGAATCATTGCCGATTTTGAGAACCAGTGCGAGTTGGCAATCGATTCCCACAGCATGAGCGCTTCATTCATTTGGTTCTGCACATAGTTAGTCACCCTGCGCACTGCCATTTTGGATCCCCCCCAAAAAAAAGAAGCATAAAAGAGAAAAAAAAAAGGTCTTACCCCGTCTTTATCCTCGACCAGACATTGGTCGTAGCCGCTAATGGCAACGAGAAATAGCAGACAGTGCACATTTTCAAAGCAGTGGATCCACTTTTTGCGTTCTGAGCGCTGGCCGCCAACGTCAAACATACGGTATCGCAGCTGGCCAAGATCAAATTCTTCCTCATTAATGCCTGTTGTCCGCAGCCGCGAGCGCAGGAGATCCTGGTCGCTGGGAATGTAGCCCTCGGCCCACAGGCGGTCCATGTCGTCGATGAAACTGACGCAAGGGAAAGAAAAAACATGTCAGCATTACGCAAACATGGGGCGTCATGCGCAGGACGTACTATGCCAAGTTATCGTGCAGCGCATATTCGTTGCCCTTGGCAATGGCTGCTTTGACGCCGCTGTCCTGCCACAGGGCCTTGATTGGCTCTAGCAAGTCGCGTGGCAGGCTCTCCTCGAGAGCAATGTCGCGCTCAACAAGGACATGAGCCATGTATTTCTGGAGAATGGTACCGGTCAGCAGTGGCTACGGCGCGGCTGTCTCACTAGCCCCCAACGCACGGGTTGCAGTGCAAGTGGCTCACCTCATTGTCGGCGCTATCGAAGCGGTAGCCCAGCTCGTTCATTGCTTCCGAAATGGTGCGAAAGGCCTGGACAATGTTGCTAAAGATGACGGGCTTGCATTCGAGTCTCTCGTTCTTGTTGAAGCCTTGGGAGTAAATGAGCTTCATCTGTTTGAGAATGGTGGATTTGCCCGACTCTCCCGCTCCTGTGGCGCAGCAGGGTCAGCAGGCGTGACATGAGGCAGCAGCAGTAGCAGCAGGGCTGACGCCAGGCCAGAGCAGGCGACATACCAAGCAAGAGGAGTTTGACCTCCTTTTGCATGCGCTTCTCGTCCTGGCGGATGACGCGGTCGATGTCGCGCGAGCGGGACAAGTCGCCGCTGTGCTTGCTGCGGCTGCCGAAGCACATGATGGGCCAATATGTGATTCGGCTTGGCGGCCGAGCGACGCTCGTGGCAGTGGAAGCGCGACAGGCGTCTCTCAGCCGACAAGACGACGGCGGGCTCAGCGGGCTCAGCGACAAAGGGCCGCGTCAAGGCGCAGTGGGCGTCGTGGCAGAGTCGAGACGGGATCAGACGGGATCAGAGGAAACGAGGCAGGCTGTCGACGCGGCAAAGCAGCAACGAGGGGCTTTGTGCAACTTTGGATGAACAAGACACAAAGACAGGAGAAGGAGGTAAGATTCGGGCATGAAAAGGAAAAAAAAGGGCTTGCATGCAGGCTCCAGCACCAAGGCAGTAGGTGGTATGTAAGTATGTATATGCTCCCCCTCCTCTCAGGGCTCCGCCCCGGGCGGCATGATGGAAGACGGATGGATCCTGGAGGAATGCTTGATTCTTGCACGCAAGTCTGACTCTTTCTGTTCTGGCCTGCTCGGTATGTCGGGAGCCAGACCAGGTACAGGTACCCGCCCAACCACGGATTGGTGTGGGCGTCTGGCAGTGGTGCCAGACAGCGGCGTGCAGGCGAGTGAGTGCAGGCCGACATGTGGGCCGCAGGGATTGCATTGGCCAGGTCTGGCCATGAATGGAGCGCCTGGGCCTGTAGGGGCTGGGGGAGGCTTGTAGGAGGCTTGTAGGAGGCTTGTAGGAGGCTTGTAGGGGTACATTACATGGCACGCAGGTACATGTGCGTCCCGTTGAGGCCTAGCGAGGCCGCCATTTGCCCTGTGGCCTGGAGCAGTTGCTATGCAGCCACGGCTAGACGGACACTCTTGCAGCCCGTCTTTCAGCACTCCAGACAGACTTTTTGCTTGTTTGATTACCGTTGCTGCTGACTTTGAAGCCCCCAGAAAGCTAGCCGGGTCCGTGTGCTCGGGAGCGTCCCGCAACAAGCGTCCTCGTGGCTGCACTGACCAAGCGCATCGCTTGTTTTTTTGCCTTGTTGCGTTGGTCAGGTCTGTGCGGGCACAAACACAGAGGCGGCCAGGCGAGAAAGAGGAGAGCAAAGACTCTGAGAGGAGAGCAAAAGGCTGAGAGGTGAGCAAAGAGCAGCAAAGGCAAAATCAGCATCATTAAAGACCAGTGTTTCAGCTACCCGGGTGCCTTGGCTGGTTGTGGTGCTACTACTACTATGAGCTAGCATTTGACGGCTCAAGACGGCATGCGTCCACTGCCGCCACCACTACCGCCACCACGTCGGATCCATGGTCAGGCAATACAAGGCAGTCCAACCATGGAATCCTTCGAGAAGAATCACCTTGGAGGGGAGGGCGCGAGGCACGAGAATTAAACCACGGAGCAAAAAGCCATGTTTCATCAGAGTGGCTCCCACCGGTCATGCCATGGCTGAGCCCATGACCTGGACTCTTGTGCCAAGCGCTAGACAAGATGCATAAGGCCGGCCAAACTCTGTGGCCAAGACAAGACCATGGCTAAACAATGGGCGTCGTCGGCCGAATCGCGGGCACAGTACCCGCCAGAGCTGCAAGGCGGCAAGAAGCGACGAGGATAGATTTTTCTTTCTCTTATTAAGAAAGAATCCGTTTGGTAATACAGCTATAACGGCCTCGCCGATGCGACGGTGAGAATCCGTGCCCACCTTGTCAAGAACAAACTCTATTATGCATCACGGCAAGACGCGTGGAATTGCATTTGCCCAAGCCTGCAACGGGTCATCATGGCTGTCGTCAAGGCCCAACTCGTTTATCCGTCCAGCGCTGGCACACGACTCAGCCCTTGCCCATTCCCTACACCATTAAAAACCTCGGCCCTTTCCCCCACGCTCGCCAGACCCTTCGGCCCCTCCAAGGAATGCACAAGACTTGTATTGATATGCTTGCAGCTATTATATACGGATGCACAACAACTGACCCACGCTACCGCTCCTCTGCACCAAACAAGTCTTGCGGTAGATCGTCGACAAATATAATGTCGATGGAAGCCGGCAACTCTGTTAAAAAGGTGGCCTCGGCGCCAAACCTGCCATCGTGAGATGCTCTGCTCATGCTGGATCTTTTGACTTTGGCCGCCTCGCCCCCACCTTGCTTTATGGCTCCCCTGGCCGGTGGCTCGGCGTCATCTTGGCCACCCGCATGGGAAAACGAGCCATCGGTGCCACTGTCGTACAAGTTGGTGACGTCTTCAGCCTTTGCCACTCGGTCATACTCGGACGTGTCGGGAATGAGCACCACGGCCGGCCTCTTAAACCACCCCCCGTCATGGCCCGACCAGATTTCATCAGTCTCCTTGTCATACCACATGCAATCCTCGAGCTGGTACCAGTATTTGCCTTTTCCTATCACTCGAAGCGCCAGCTGTGTCTTGCCTGCACCTGCCGAGTCGAGTGCTATAGCCGATGCGTTGTCGACCCAAGACCCTTTTGCAGTGTCGCTGCCTTGGAAAGCGGACAAGTCGGGCAACCAAACGTCGTTTCTGCTAACCCAGACTTGCTTCTCAAAGTCCCACCACAAGTTGGGGCGTTTGTAGCGTGCGCCATTGTCCAACAGGAACCAGTCGTCCATCATCTCGACAGCCTTGTGGACCGTGGTGTCCTCCTTGCTGGCCTTGTTATCTCTCATTTTAGCCTTTGCATTTTGTGCCTTGGCCTTGATATTCTTGTTCTTCTTGCTGTTGTTGCCACCCTTGTGTTTTTTCTTGCCCTTAAACTTGGACAAGTCGGGCTTTGGCCGTCCTTGGGCCCGAACCCAGCTTTGGGAGGCAAAATCCCACCACATATTTCTGTCCTCGTTGTAAAAGTTGCCATTTTCCAGTTCGTAATAGTCGGAGTACTTTTTCACAGCCTTGGGCCTCTTTTGCTTCTGTTTTGCTTGGCTGTCCAGTGTGGCAATATCCTGCGAGATTCGCACGATTCGAGTAAAAGGTCTGCCAGCCTGGTCGAGAACGGGCGTTGTCACCTCACAGGGTTCGTATCTATACGGCTCAACGGCGCCGTCGCTCGTCAAACAATGTCTATGGCGATAATCCTCAAACTGCTGACAAGTCGGGGACCAGTCTCGTCGGCAGGGGTCCATGTCTCCGGCACAGTGGATGATGGGCTCGAGCCGGCAATGGCCCTCAACCCTGAGATGAAAGGTCCAAGTCTCGATGCGGCAGTCGTGTCCAGGCTTGCACACTGAAGATATCGAAACTCCCTTGGTATCCCAGTTGCCCGTGGTGTGAGATGAGGAGTAGCTCCCAGAGACGCCAACGCTGGCCGACACGCCTGGGCCGGTTCCGACGGATATCTGTGCTCCAATCTGCCATCCTTTGGTGGTGCTGTCGATGGATGTCTTGGACTCTTCAACCGACATGGAGAGGTCGTCGTCGCCAATGTTGACCACGCTCTTTTCCACCAGCGGGTTGTAGTAGATGCTAATCTTTGGTGCTGACACGACTTTGCTGTTGTTGAAGGGATCGACAAGATACTTGTCGACTAGTCTTTTGCGGATGTTGAAGTAGACATTCCAACAGGTGGCGCCCCAAGATGCACAACTCTTTTCGGTTTGCGGGTCTATCAAGGCTATCGGCGGCGTATTCCAGTCGATGTTGACGCTGCGCTGAAGATTGTTGATGAATTGCTGTGTCGTGTCGGCCTTAGCAGTGTCAGACGAGGCCGACAAGGACACAAAAAGGAGGCCGCATAGGAGAAGACATGACAGCATCTTGAGTTGCCGCGTTGTCGAGGATGGAAACAAAACAATGTAAAGACATGTGGGAGTGGCAACTCTGCTTTGGCCAAAAATAAAGAAGAATTGAGCTTTATCGCACAATAAACTACGCCCATCAGGCCACCAATGTGAAGAATACTCTAGCGCTAAGGGAGACAGAGTTGAACGAGGGAGGACTGTGTAAGTCGCCGAAATTTATACTGCATTTTATCTGCGGCAATGCTCGCCATCAGATCAAGGACCTTTTGGGCAAGCCTGGTGTCCCTGAATGTGATGTATTGACAAGAGATGGCCCGAGTGGGTGGAAGAGGCCACTCCACTCAGATGGCAACGCGATGCAGTTCCGCAAGCAGGTATGGCGAGATTTAATATAATGCAAACAAGGCCAAGCATGTATACGAAGCATGTGTATCGACGAGGAATTATTGGCTGCAAGAGAGAGAGGTGAGTTTCTCTCATGTGCGCTTGGGCATGGCTACTGAGACTCTTGACAAGGAGAGTGAGATGCCATTTGCAGCGTCGGGTTACGGAAATAGCACACATGTGGATAAGACTGGCCGCTGGCGGCATATTGCATCGCGCAGATTTGGCTATTTAAATGGGCTGCTGGATAGAACATCACATGAGTTTCTTAAAATGTATGCCTGCGCGGCAACGAGTTGCCGCCTTGGCTCGAGTTGACCGCATTCGTATGCACAGCGTCTATGGAGCGAGGCGCCGCACCTTTGTCTAGGCGTTTGATGGGCAACTGCAGGAGTGGAAGCGAAACAAATATAAAGCGGAGGCTGATTATTTTTGTCCCTTTTTTCTTTTTCCTTGTCTTCTTTTCTATTTTGATCCCTTGTAATAGTCATCTTATGTTACTCGACGAAAGAATGGCGGTTATTTCATGGTGGACTCCTTGCTTGGGTAACCAATGGAGAATTACTTTATGACTTGACATGTCATTTGTTCAGGGGCGTATAGGAAGCCGGGGGGCCCTCGCACACCATGACATGACATCTATACAATCAAAAAAAAAAAAAAAGGAACGCGAGCTCCAGTATTTTAAAAAACGCGCCCATTGTATTGACATTGAAGTGGTTTGTACACAGCAACCAAGTTACCCTGTTCCGCCTTTGCCGTCTTACGTACATGCGTCCATGTCGAAGCTGGACACAGGCCGCAAGCGGCCAGTGTGTCTGGAGCCAGTCCTATCAATCAGACAACCCTAGCAACCTACGTCGAAGCCTGGTCCCTACAAGGTTGCGCGGTATTTGACGCGTCGTTTTATCGTCTTGACTGATGTTTCCAAAAGCCGCATACCTTGTTCGACGCCCAAGTATGCTGTAAGTGATGGAAACGGGGCCATGATGGACGTCTTTGTATATAGACGTGATGGCGCTTTCATGCGTCACACGAGCAGACGCATTCCATGACGACGTGCATTTTCTCTTTTCGTCTTGCAACACAGACTCTTGTAAGCATGCTTCGATGGTCATGTCTAGTCTTGTTGATGGTGCTGTGCTTGTGTCTGTGGCCCAGCACGGGCGAGGCTGCACCAAGACTTGATAAACGCGAGTCCTTTCGAAGACCGGGAAGCGGCCTTGGCAGAATGGGTGCTGGTGGCGGCCTATTCACCAAGTTTAGAGACTTTTCCCTCTCCAAGAATGGGGCCCGCGCATCCAAGTTTGACACTGGCCCTGGACGCCGCATCGGAGATGCAAAAGGGGCTGGGAAGAGCAACAGCTACATCAGCGCGCCTTATGGGTTTCCAAACCCGCCGTCTAGTCGCCCCCCGTTTGGCCCTGACAAGTCGAGCTTGTCTACTTCTCATGAAGCGAGTCCCTACCGAGAAAAACAAAGTTTGAGCACATTTTCAAATGGGCCTCTTTTCCGGCCTCTTGGCCGTACTACCAGTCTATCATCTCTCTTGAAAGACTCTGGAGCAAGACGCCATGACAGAGGCACTGGTCGTCCTGTCAGTGCCCCGGCAAGCTTACCCGGACAAGACGAGACTGGGTTTCGAAAAAACAGACTTGGTGCGAGCGAGTTGCGCGCCAGGCCTGGAGACATTCCTGGAAGCGAGTCTGGCAGGCTTGGTCGTCCCTCACAAGAAACTCCTTCTCGACACCGTCCGGCAAGTTACCCCCCTAGTCTGAAGGACAATGCTCATGTCGATATGAGCCAAAGGAGGAAGAACAAGGGAAAGTCGAGCAAAGCTTCTCCTGATTACTACGCCAGCGCTCCTTCAGGCCTGGGCCGCGACTTGGACCCGTCTGCAAAACATGGACATCGTGACGACCAAGTCAGCAAAAAGGGCAGAAAAGTTGGCAAGAGCAAGTTTTACGTTGAAACTCCCTTTGAAGCTTCCTCTGCGCATGCGGATATCCATCGACCTAGTAGGGGCAGACTTGCAAACGATGCTCGACCCGGCAGAGATGCAAGTCCTCAGCGGCCCGCATCCCGATTCGTTCCCCCGCCAAGAGTGGCAGAGATGAGTCTACCCCAGTTTCATCGAAAAGGCTCTGGGGGGCAAGACTCGGGTGCGCGCGACTCGGGTGCTAGAGGCGCGACGGCTCAAAAGGCTGGGGTATCGCAAGAGTTTTCCTCGCAGTCACTCTCTTCTGCGCCTCGTCTCCCTGACAAAGCCCCTGCACTGAGTGAATCTGACACGAGGAAAAAGGCAACGGGCAACTCTGGCTTTAATCCGAAACGAAATTCTTTTCCCCCACAGCCACTCTATCCTGCGCCTCGTCTTCCTAACAAGGGCCCTGCGTTGGGCGAGTCTGCCACAAGAGAAAAGGGAGCAGGCAACTCTGGCTTCAATCCGAAAAGAAACTCTTTCCCTCCTGATATTCCCAGAGACCAGTTGGACAAGCTGCGACTCGCTTTAGCAGCAAAGCCTCAAATACCTGGGATGCCTAGCCAAAACCCCGACAGCGTTACAGGAGACTCTACTCCATCAGCGGCACTTAGAGCTTTACTTGTCAACTCTGCTGGACGCACCTCTCCCGGTCCTTCAGATAAAAGACTCTTGGCCCCTCGCCCCGAGGACCACATACCAGGGAGACCCTTGCCCCAAGCTCAAGCCTCCATCGACCAAGCAAATACAAAAGCAGGCCCAAAGACACCACCCCAAGTACAATCATTTGCACCACTCAAGCCCTCACGCCCCGCGCCCCCGATTCCACCCCAGGCAGCCAAGGCCAAGCAAGCTCTTCCGCGCCGCCAACGACAGGGCAACAAGAAGCCGTCCAAACAGCTCCCAACACCTCAGCTACCGCCAATTGCCGAGGAAGGCATTGAGCCAGAAGTAGGACGACGGCCGTCCTTGCCCGTTGGCAAAAACGCAAAATCAAAAGGCGCGCGTGAGGGGACCTTGGTCGGCAAGAATAAAGCTGGCAAGGATTTTCCTGCCTCACTGCTTCCGCCAGCCAAGGCTGAGGCAGATGACGAGCAGATGCTGCCATCCATGTCCAACCATGCGCCGACTTTGGCGAATAAAGTAAAGTCTATGCAAGACAAGTCTTTCTTGTCGCAGGGCGATGTAGCGCTGTCAGGTGGTATCAAAGGCTCACAAGAGCAATCTCCTCCTCCTCCTCCTCCTCCTCCTCCTCCTCCACCGCCGCCACCACCACCTCCTCCTCAGCCAGGTGCAACTCGACTCAAAGGTTCAGAACAAGGTAAACCTCCAGCTCTACCTCGCGAGGGCCCAGCGCTTTCAAAAGACGCCACAAAGCAAAATTGGCCTCAGCAAGAGCATGGAATGGCCTTGATAGATGAACTCAAAAAATTTCAACAAAGACCTCGACGACTTGCTCATCAAGATTCAGGCTGGTCCAAAGACTTGGAAGCAAGCAAGGCTGAGTCTGTGCCTCGGATACAAAAGTAGTTACTTTTAATCTCTTCAATGAGCTACCTGCTGAATCGTCCTTGCCATAGACTAGGAAAAGGTCCTAGTAATGCTTATTGCAAGGACTCTGAATCGTACAATAAATTGATTAACCAAGCACCATGACCGCGATATATATTATCCTTCTAGTTATAATAGAGTAGATATAAGTACCGAAGCCTTTCTTCTCTTTGTTTAAAGAGAATTAAAAAACATTATTTATAATTCTCTTCTTATTTGAGTTTAAATTTAGGGCCTATTTATCCGGCAACTTAATATATGTATTCGGCTACTTAAATATAGGTCGTTTATAGGGGGGTATAAACGCTACTATTTTCTATATATCTATGCTCAATAGAAAATATCTTCCTATCGCGATAGTACGTAGCCAGCGATGCCAGCGATGCTAATGCAATTAAGCTAACGATGCTATTTCGTTATAGAGTAAAGTATTATATATAGAAAATAGCAGCGTTTATACCCCCCCCCTCCCCCGTAAGGACCTATATTTAGGTGGCCGAATTAAAGCGGCCTAAATTTATCTTGGGATTTTGTAGTACCTGTCTTTCTAATAGTATCTTACATAAAATAGTTACTGGATCACCTTTGCGCCTTACGGGACGACTAGTACTTTGAACGTGCGATTGTCGACAATCAGAGGTCGTGTGTTGTATAATTAGCAATGCTCAAGGTTATGTGCTAGGGGTCAATTCTCCAAGGAGTCATTGTCACGAGTGATGCGTTGCTGTCCTTGATAATTATGGGTAATGTGTCGGAGTAGAAAGAACCAAGTCGGCTCAACTCTCGGCTTTTCGTGGGTATAGGGCTCTTTGCAAGCTTGGACGCAAGAGGACCCTGAAGTTCTCCATCGCCCTTTGAAGCTTCTAACTCTTGTCACGAAACCCGAAAAGCATTTCCTGTACATGTCATTATTGCCAAGAAACTTTAATATACCCCTTTTATATACCCTAGTTTTACCGGTAGCCTGCATAATTTCTTTTTTCTTTCTCTTTTTTCAGGCCGGACCCCTAATCTTTTTTTGTTCCCTTTTATCCCTAGTTGGATCCGTCATCCCATTCGTCATGACAGGCATAAGAAACAGTTCTAGGACTAGTCTCTTACGACTTGCATAAACTAGCCGGCTACTTTTTGCGTAGCCTCGGCAATCACTCACCACTGCCGTGTTTTGTGCTCGCTTCATCTGTGGAAAATGTCTGCTGATTCGCCAAATTCGAGCCCTGAATGTATCTACATTTCATTCCATTAGCCCTGCGAGTCGAGATGGACGAAGCGTCACGTAACTATGCTGGATTGTTTGTCCCATCACAGCCAATCATGACTAGCATAGAAGCTGTATAGCTGGGTGTAGGAAGAACCTTAGCAGTTATGCACCCCTATATGATATATATATGGACACGGTATCTAAAACGCTCTTTTCACATGATGTCTCTCTCGTTCTTCATCATATTGTAATATTGTAAACAAGGCGACATTTAGACGATGTCCATATTCAAGGTCACAATGCAGCTGGCAACCTTTGTATTCGAAATTGGGGGCCATTCTCTTCTTCCTGCTTCCCTCCTTTGTCTAGAGTCGACTTCAGCGCGCCGCTTCGAAGCTGCGCTGACTCTATTCTACGTCATGGCTAGACGGTCTGCGTGGCGTCGCCGCCTATACTGAGGAAAACTTTGCTGGTTCTTGAACCCATACGGCATTCCCAACCCAGACGACCCGGTGCCCTCATCACCTCTATCGCTTCCCTTTATTCGCCATTTATATTTTGGTCGGCCCATGGTTCACCTCGTTTTTGTTATATCTAGTTTCGTCCTATCGTATAAGCCATTAAAGCTCATACGACAAAGCGACCACTATGGGCTGCTTCGCACGCTTTTCAGTAGCATCTTTCGACGCGGATTCCCTCTCTTTCTGCCCATCTTCCCGATTATCATGATTCTTATCCACTTGGGCTGGATATACGACCCACTGCGACATTTCAGGAACAATTTTGGGATCGGTATCGATTCATCTTCTTCTTCATCTCGATGAACTGGGACTGGGACAGGCTTTATTTTCCTCCATTTAATGCCCACATGTGGACCATTCGCATCGAGTATCGCAACTCGCCATTGCTCTTCCTTGTCTTGACAGGTCTGAGCTGCTTAAAGGCACGCTTGCGTCTACCTTTGCTCGTCGGCCTCATGATATTCTCTCTCAAAAGCGGCCACTGGGCTCCGTGCGGTTTTCTTGCG
Source organism: Ophiocordyceps australis (assembly GCA_002591415.1). NCBI lineage: Eukaryota > Fungi > Ascomycota > Sordariomycetes > Hypocreales > Ophiocordycipitaceae > Ophiocordyceps > Ophiocordyceps australis. Next base: position 403,577 of record NJET01000001.1, on the reverse strand, counting down.
GGGGCGAGCATCGCCGAGATCCAACATATTCATGACGGATTTGAAGAGCAACAGGCCATCATTATCAAGCACGAGTAATATTCAGAAACCGAGTCGTTTATTAAGCAAAAGGCCAAGAGCGTCGTCAACTTGGGTAGCGAAGCTCCTTTTCAAGCTATTCATATTTGTCAACTTAGTCTTCACTCTCTTCGTTATGAGCTGGCCATGCAACAACTTTGACAAGACGCCTGGAATATTGATCCTATGGCGCCATATCATGGAGCCTTTTTGGAATACTGGCGACGATCTGTGGATTATATTTTCTTGGTATGCCCTCAGCTCTGCCCAGACTGACTTGGCGTTTCAGCAGATCAAGTTCCTGCAAAACATCCTTGTTACCTCGCTGGTGCAATATCTGGGCGACATTAGTTACATGCTTTACCTGATACATGGACCGGTGGTGAGAATACTTACCATTCTCATCACGCCCTATCTCTGGTCATGGTTTGGCGGAAAGGTCCAGGCTGGTCTATGGGGGCTCATGGTTGTCTGAGTTTGCGCCAAAGTCATGACCGATATTCCAGTAATTTGGATCGCCGACATCTTGTGGCGTGCGCTTGACATGAAGAGCGTGAAATTGGCTCGTTGGATCGAGGAAATTTGCACGCAGTAAACCCAGGAAAAAGGCTAGAATAAACATCATCAGAGCGAAACTAGTAGCCGCGCCTATTAATTTCAGGTTAATGTGTCGATTGACGCCAGTCTCAGCGACAAGAGGAATATCTAGCTACACCTTTTCCAATCTTGACCTCATAATTAATTCTTTGTTTTTATATCTCTTTTCGCGTATCTTCGGGCTATAGAGTGTCAAAGAATGCGTTTTGTGGCCAGCGGCTGCAATACAGCCTCTCACAGGAACTGCTCTTTTTTCCGCGTCTGAACCTCCGAAGGCGAAAAAATCGAGTTGAAGCTCCTGCATCTGACAAGGACAAAGAACCATTCTAGGATACGTGGCGAGTTGACGCCATTTCCGAAAAGTCGAAATTTACGCCAATGCAAATTCAACCCGCCAAGAGCACATATACGACACGCTTAAGTCTCTCATCATGCTACGAAGCCAAAGCTAGAGGGGGGGAAACCCCCGAGACGAACTCATTCACGATTTGTACAGCCTGGATCGTCGATTTCGGAACTATATGAAGCTTGAAAAGTTACGAGGCGCAAGGGTAACTTTCTAGCAGTTTATACAAAGCTCAAGGAAGCCGATAAGCAGACGCAGCTTCTACTCCAGGAGTTATCACGCAATCCCGAGAGACGGTCTTTTCAGTTGGACTCTAAGCTGTAGTGGGATTATCGCCGACTATACCCGGGGGTCATTTGGTCAAAACATTTGAGTACATTCCCTATCGCGTGTTTTAATTGACATTGCCCATTTCACCAGCCAGCCAGACTTATTTCCATCGACCGGCCTATCAGAGCCCTAACCAAATGGCTGGATCTTCTTCTATCGGCCAGTCTGTTAGAGCCCAGCCAGATCTTAAGATTGCAATAGTCGGATGGACAAATCCCTACAGCTGTCTCTGATCTATGGGGTGTCATATTGCGATGTTAATTAAAGAGTAGTGTTTAGACTCCGATTAATCTTTTTTTCCCTGCCCCACGAATCAACTAACTAATAGATTTCGCCAAAAGGGTAAGTTATGCTATTTCAAATCTAACTTTGTACAAGTCGATTCCCCGCCTTTCTTTGCGCAAGAAATTTTTGTACCAAGTTTAAAGCTCAATTCTCGAGTAACACCGCTTACGCAATCTAGTGCAAGACGGCTAAGCCGGGGTTTCCCAGCAAGTGCCAGCTGTGGTGCGACAAAGTTGACGAGTAATCGCCGACAATGATTTTTTAGAGAATTGGAGCGATTGCGCCGTCCATTACTTGCAGAGATAGATTGCCTTTAAAGATGGAGAAGACGCATTACTATCACGTTGATCTGGAGTCCCAAGTCATGAAGGGCGTAAGTGGAAAAACTGAGAGCTGCGCCTCTATTTAGACGTGCTCTTGGCGATTCCCAGTATTGTATGGCAAGGTGGTTTGAAGCATCCAAGGTCTTGGCATCTTGATGCTGCATGTTTAAAGAATTCGAGGCCTTGGCATTATGATGCTGCCCGCGATGCGAGCTGGTGAATATTCTGAGACCCGTCGTGGCACCCGTGGTGATGGAGCGAAAAACGAGTCGGTAACTACAGATTTGCTTCTTCTTTGGTGATTGAACCCAGATGCATCGCAAAAAGGTCCGAGGTTGAAGATTCTTTGTCAATAAGCTCTTGTTTCTTGCCGTAGGAAAAAAAGAAAATACTTACTCGGGTGTCAACGATGCACGCGGCCAAATGAGTAAATTCTTTACCAAATTTGTCGAGAGTAAAGAGCACAGATCAAGATTTCTACTTACCTTATTTAGGCAATCGGCCAGACAGAGTAAGTCGTCGTACAAAAAGCACCGCCACAGTTTCATATAGTGGTAGTCATTACATCGAGCACAACATATGACCAGGGCGCAGTCATATAAACAAAACTGGTTCAGGTGAATGAAGCCATCAATCGGCGCCCTTTGCCCTCGCCTACTATGGCCACATCCCTCTCTCTTTTTGCAGCGACTTGCCCTATGTCCCTAGCGAGGCGCTCGGGGCCGGCGGGTTTCTGTGCTCGCCGCCCACCGACGAGCAGAGCTTCTTTGCGGTTTGCAGTCTCGAGGGGACGTCGAGAGCGACGCGCTGTGTCGAGCTAGCTGCTGCTTCTTCCGCCAGCGCCAAAGCCGTCTTGCCCGACACGATATCCCTTCCGGGGTCAGGTGACGCTTCTATAAGTAACGCGTCAGCTCCCCTTGCAAGTGGCCCCAGCATTTAGTCCTGGAACAAGACTATCCACTGTGTAGGCGGGTTGACGTGTAGCTGCTAGTACGGCCAGGCCAAGCCAGCACAGCCGTAGCCCGCTACTCGTCTACTTGCGACTTGCTTTGCGTCTGACTCTTGCAGAGTAACAAGAATAATCCCATTTCCAACTAAGCGTCTTAACTATATTAAGCTTTTACTAGACCATGGAGATTGTGGTTGTGAGCTTTAGGCAAACCACTCGTGGTGGGTTCCGACGCTGCGTGCATCAACCCCCCCCCTTTTTTCCCCTTCTTTCCGTTTCCTTTTTATTTCCTTTTTTTTTTTTTTTTAGCGCGCAACGGTTTTATGCTTCCTACAATATAAGTCGTAAGCGGTTTGCCTCTTAGTCGATTAAAACGGGCTAATTAAAAGAAAACTATTTGCACCACTGACATCTCCCTCACCAAGCCGTAGTTGAGGCGCGAGTCGCGTAGCTTATAGATATCAGCGATTTGGGCGATTTATGCCAAAAAAGGGAGGGGGGCGCATGCCATTTTCTGCTGCGCATCAGATCAGGGTTTTGCTGCCGCGCGGTTCCCAGGGTGGTCCTGACTCAACCACGGCTCATGACGTGCCTTGGCGCCAAAATAACCAACTAGCTCAGGCTGATCTCTCCAGATCGACTGAATATCCCAGACGTCGCCAACATGGTAGAGCTGAAGCTGTTTCGACTTGACCACCTCCCATGGACCATCAGTGGCAAAGAACTGCTCTTGGCTCTAGCCGTTTCGACATAGTTTCGTTGCAACGAGCATTGAAGTTTGCGGGGATACAAATTGTATGTACTTTAGTTTCCCCTTTTGGCTCGAGAGTCAGGACATGTCAATGATTATTTATTCATCTTGATCAACAAATGGTGGTATCATTGCGCAAAATCGGCGGCGCCCCCGCCCAGCGCCCCCTGTTCCTTCGTTCATCCTTTTTCTGAAACAGGCGCTCGCCTTTTTAAACTCACATATCAAATAAATCGGGCTTGCCTTGACGTTTCGTCCCCTGCAGATTGAGAAGCTCACTAGCAGCATAAATCTCGCTCAGGTTCCGATGACACTTGGGGGCCGGCCTCCGTGTCCAGCCACTTGATATCAAAACATGGCTTCCAATACCATGTACCAAGACGTGTCATTGTGCATCTTGGTTACACCAACCAAGATGGCATTCGGTCTGTCTCAGAGTTAGATTCATTCACCGCCTTTGCTCTTGTAGTCTCAGAAGACGCACAAAGCCCATGCAGCCATCTGCCCCTTCGCTTTGATCCTGGGCGCAAGCAACGACCAGGGGTCCCACATCTTGGATCGACGCTCTCCCACATGGCATTTGGGCTGAGCATCTTGACTGAAACTACTACGTGCACTGGTTTCCTCCCATGTTCGTGGAAACTGGACATGGGCTAGCCGCAACTTGATACAGAGAGACGGCTCAACACCATTGAGTCGTGATTGCTTTGTTTCCCTGCCCCTTGGCCTCCATCCTTCTCCTTGGGTCTTCCCTGGCTCATCACATCCCATGGCATTGTCCTGCTCGACAAAAAAAGGGGGCCGCTTTGCAACCAACCGCTTGAGCGGGTCTTGTGGTTGGCCCAAGATACGGGAGCAATATCTGCCAAACACAAACAACACACACGAAGAGAGGGACGCGAATCAGTTGGTAGCAACAAGCCCACTTTTCACCGAGCCAACGGGGGACCAGTTTTTTGTCGAGCATCATCTCATGTTACAGTTGAAGTGTTCTGTCCTCCCTTAATTTCAAACACGGCCATTATCCTGCTGCGGAAGCAGGCCCAGCCTGGACACAAGCTTGAGTCGTCAGTCGTCTTGTGGCATTAGACAACAAGACGGACAGGCCAAGAATCATGGCAGGGCACGGTATAAGAGGCCAGCCAAGTCTGCCATCATGAGGCGTTCGTCAGCATCGGTTTACAAGTCGTTTCGTTTACAAGATCCTCTGGTTAGTGATCGCTGAGTGCTAGCCATTCCGCTCATTAGATTTGCTCTGTATATTCAGTCATTCATTGCTTCATTCTTGTGCCTTGGCATCCCTTGCTTGATACTCTTTTTCTCTCTCCTCCTTTTCCATTCATCATGAAGTACGCTTTGGCCTTGGCCTCGGTGGCCTGGACGGCTGCTGCTGCACCCTCCAACAACAAGCGCGAGCCCATGTCCATGGCTGGCGCACCCGTTACTTCCGATAAAGACACAATCAACAAGCGCGATCCCATGTCCATGGCTGGCGCGCCCGTCACTTCTGAAGGAGACACAATTAACAAGCGCGATCCCATGTCCATGGCTGGCGCGCCCATCACCTCCGAGGGAGATACCTTTAACAAGCGCTCACCCACCTCACTGCTGAACATGTCTGCCGGGGCAGTCGCCGTCGATACTGGCGAGTTCCTCGAACCGTCCTATCTCTCCAGGCGCGCCAAATCGGCAGGAGACTGTGGCGGCCAGCAGAACTTTGTCGATGAGGCCTTGGCCGACTGTGCCAAGATGGCCAATCTGGCGGTAGAGGACGCCAAGAACCCGTCTTCGACCCTCTTCCCAGTCTTCTTCAAGAACACCGACGAGGACACGCGCAGCAAGGCCGGCGCTCTTCTAAGCAAGATTGCCAAGGAATGCAGCTCCACAAACCAAGGCAACGCAGTCATCAGATGCAACGACTCCGAGGGCAAGTGTGCCTCGTCGGTCAACTCGCAGGGAATCGGCGCCCTTGCCTATGGAAGCCTGGGCCTCTCCAACCCGCGCATACTCATGTGCCCGTCCTTTTTCGAATTGAATGAAAACGCCTGCGGCAGGTTGAACCCAGGTGCCGTTGTGGTTCACGAACTGTCTCACGGTCTCGGCAAGACTCAAGACATTGGCTATGGCATCCAGATGGTGTTGCAGCTCGAGGGCAGTCAAAATCTCCAGCATGCCGATACCTATGGTTTCTATGCCAGCGCCCTGGCCCAGGGCTGCACTGCTGAGGATCTCCAGGCCGGACGAGCCCCCAGTGGAACTCCTGCCACTGGCAATGGCAACTCAACCAACCCTGACCCTACTCAGGGCACCGGGCCAACAAAGGGCAATCCGCTTGACCAGCCCAACTCGGAGGATCCCCTTGGCGACGACTTGGAAAACATCATTGGCGGTCCTTCGACCGGCAGCCCCAAGACGGGCAACCCCAAGAGCAAGACGCCCAAGAAGACTCGGCCAACTACTGGAGATCCCAATATTGGTAGGCCCCAGACTGGCAGCCCCAATACTGGCCGGCCTCAAACTGGCAGCCCCAACATTGGTAACCCTCAGACTGGCAGCC
>NJET01000001.1:348345-397306 GCA_002591415.1 Ophiocordyceps australis | reverse complement strand
TCAGACTGGCAGCCCTCTCAATGGCAGCCCTCTCAATGGCAGTCCTCTCAATGGCCCTGGACTCGACAGCCCTCTTGGAGAGACTGGAGACAGCCCCTTTGGAAACATCAACAGTCCTACCCAGGGCAGCCCCCTTGGTAGCACTCTGGAAAGCTCCACCGGTACCGGGACGAACCAGCAGGCTGGCACTGGGGCCAATGAGCTTCCTGATGAAATCAAGGCTCTCCTACCTGCCGATGCTACTGATGTGGAAGTCATTAGTGCCAACAGCATCTAAGTTGCTGGCTCCTCCATTTACCAGTTTATGAATCTGTAGACCTATATGCCGTGTCCGAGTTAATTTCTGCTTGCACAAGACTTGTATACATTATATTGATGGAGAGGGGAGAATTCGGAAAAGACTTTGCCTGCCTTTATTTTTGTTGTTCCTGATTGGAATCGTGTTGCTTGATTGCAATGCAAGCCGTTGTTCAGCAGTCATCAAGATGCTCAATTGCAGGTCGTTGCTCCAAATATCGCCGTTGCAACTGATGTTCCCGAATCAGGCAGCACAAATCTCCACTTGCTCGAGTACGTAAGCTTACCACTTTGAAAGCTTCACAGCTGCACATGCGAAATCTCCAGCAGTCGCCATTGTAGCACAACACAGCAGATCCGGCTGCCCCAACCAATGCATGATGCTTGCCAGTTACACCAAAAGAAACCAAGTCCTGGGTGCCTTAGGGTCCTGGAACAGAAACAGCTACGACCCACGCCAGGGCCTCTTGCAGGCCTCATAGACCTGCTAGCGAGGGTCCCTGCTCGTCGTGCCAGAGCTTCAGGCAGGACAGGCCTTGGTAAGCCTATGGCCTCTGACAACAACAAGCACAAGGTTCAGTATTGCGTCGCTTGGACATTCCTACAATGACAAGTGTATGGCTTCTAGGCAGTCGTGGCCTCCGGAAAAACGTAGGCGCCGGCCCCGCCAGGCTGCCCCTCGCTGTTGCCATGCAAAATTCATACTATTTCATTGGGAGGGGTCTTTGTCTTAGTAGCTCAACGTCTTTTTCTGCAAAACCAACCCATCTCGACCGTTGCTCTCCCGATAACTTGATTGTACCAACGCACTAACTTCGCCATGGCTGAAATTACGCATCCCACCATCAAGGGTAAGCTGCTCACCGCGCTGCTTCAAGTCGTGCTCGTTGGCATCTGTCCGAGGATTGCTTCTCGCTAATGCAACCATACAGATGGTTGGTTCCGAGAAATCTCAGACATGTGGCCTGGTATGCATCCTTACTGTACCGGTATCGCCCACGCCAGCTCACGGGCTTCATTACAGGCCAGGCTATGATGCTCAAGGTGAACAAGGTGCTTCACCACGAAAAGAGCCAGTATCAGGATGTCCTCATCTTCGAGTCGACCGATTATGGAACGGTGCTTGTGCTCGACAATGTCATTCAGTGCACTGAGCGCGACGAGTTTTCCTACCAGGAAATGATTACCCACCTAGCCATGAACTCGCACCCAAACCCCAAAAAGGTGCTTGTTATTGGTGGCGGTGATGGTGGCGTTCTCCGCGAAGTGGTTAAGCATGATTGTGTCGAAGAGGCCGTTTTATGCGATATTGACGAGGTAAGCCAGCCGTCTTAAGGTTTGTCGCACTACCAACGTTGAAACACTGCTCACACATCTTTCCCACAGGCCGTTATCCGCCTCTCTAAGAAATTCCTTCCCACCATGGCAGCGGGGCTCACCCATGCCAAGAGCACCGTCCACGTTGGCGACGGCTTTAAGTTTCTTAATGATTATAAGAACGCATTCGATGTCATTATTACCGACTCATCTGACCCCGAGGGACCTGCCGAAAACCTTTTCCACAAGGATTACTTCCAGCTCCTCCACGGTGCTCTTCGCGAAGGGGGCGTCATCTCCACCCAAGGTTGTACGTCTCGATTTTTCTCGAGGAAAGTAGTGGAGTCCCTAGGAATGGCGACGAGGCGGACAAGCCGCGCCCCATGGCAACGCGTCGTAGCATCCTAGGGACTGCCCGAGGCTAGTGCTGCTTTCCCACAGCCAATGCTTCCGGTAGTCCCGTGTTGCTTCAAGATGATGGCGTGACTTGCACCTCGATTGAGCACCTCTTGTGTGTTCTGGTTGCCCGCAGCCTCGCTCCATTTCCATGCACAAAGACTATGCCCTGGAGTCACCTCTATCCCTCCTCCCAATGCCGTGTTCTGAGAAGCGTTAGATGCTAACTTATCTGCCAACTGATAGCCGAGAATCAGTGGTTGCACATGCCACTCATTTCCAAGCTCAAGAAGGACTGCAAGGAAATCTTTCCAGTTGCTGAGTACGCCTACACAACGATACCCACGTACCCTTCGGGGCAAATCGGCTTCATGGTTTGCTGCAAAGATGCCAGCCGCAACGTCAAGGTGCCGGTGCGCCAGTGGTCGCGCGAGGAGGAGGAGAAGAAGTGCCGATACTACAATTCGGAGATACACAAGGCCAGCTTTATTTTGCCCACCTTTGCCCAAAAGGCTCTTCAATAAAGGCGCGTCTAGAGGCAGATGGCAGAGCATGGAGACAATAAAAATACACCACCATGGAGCTTGTAGCATGCTTTTTATTCTCGCTCTTGGAAGATATGAAAATACCAGAAGCACGCATCAAGGCGTGGTGGAGCTTGATTGACTTGTTACGGCAACAAATCAATGCAAAGAGTCAATTGAACATGGCGAGCCGTCTATGGAGTTGTGCTATGAGCTTGGCTCATTGAATTGAATCTTGCCTTGACTGACGTCTGGGTATATATCGAATCTTCGCTGTGTGTAAATGGGTATATTTTTGCGAGCTTCGGAAATTTTTGCTCCATCGAGTTCATGGTGGATAATGGCTTCTTTTTCATCGGCCTCGGCAACGACTTTGGCCATGGGGTCGACAATCATGCTATGTCCCCAGGCATGATAGCCAGCCGACATGTCGCGAGCCGGGCTACAAGTAGCAACATAGAACTGATTATCAACGGCACGAGCGCGAGCAAGGAGCTCCCAATGAAGGGGTCCAGTGGTAAGGTTGAAGGCCCCTGGTACAATGAGAGCAAAGGCGCCGCGACGGGCGGCAATGGCAGCAATCTCGGGAAAACGTAGATCGTAGCAAATGGAAACGGCAACGTGTCCATAGTCGGGTAAGTTTACGAGAGCGACACGATTTCCCGGGCTAAGGACGTCGGACTCGCGAAATGTAATGGCGCCGGGAATGTCAATATCAAAGAGATGTAGTTTGCGCACAGAAGCAAGTAAAGTGCCGTCTGGCCCAAAGACCAGACACGTATTGTACAGGCGTCCAGACGAAGCATCACGCTCGGGCACGGAGCCGCCGATTAGGTAGACGCCATTGTCGACAGCCATTGCCTTCAAGGCATGGAAAGAGGGTGACGAGTCGCGCGAGGGATCCGGCGAGCCGGGGGCGGCCAAAGGTTCAGCATATTCAGGAAAGTAACTACACCCATAAGGTGAGTTGAAGCATTCGGGCAAGACGACGATTTTGGAGCCAGTGGCAGCTGCAGAGGCGACGTGGGAAGCGGCGCGGGAGAGATTGGAGGCCTTGTCGGGCCCAGCGCCGAACTGGACGCAGGCCAAGCGAACAGGACGCTTTAAGACCGAGGCTGGCACAGGAGGCGCTGAGGATGCCATGGTGCGTGCAAGCAAGGGGCGAGTGGCGAGTTTTCGGGGCGCGTAAAAGCTGTGACGGCCGAGGAAAATTGATGTAGTGGAGAGGAGCCGTATGTGGCGAGCAGAGGGCGGCATGTCTGTAAAAAGTGCTAAAGAAGCTAGAGTGGAGTGGAGTTGGCTGGCGGTAGATAATGCAATGCATACTACTACGGAGTACGGAGTAGTACTACTAGTACTACAGTTAGGTTACATAAGTCTGCGTCCACTTCCCCATATAACGCGCCTCCTATAGTACTAGCAGTAACCACTATTGGTGACGGATTGGCTCGATAACGTGCTACGAATGCGGTTAGACCATGTCAGGTACAGACAGGCGTCATGCTTCGGCGGCGTCGTCCACCGCCATTTTCCCTCCTGCTCCATCTCTTCATCTTGGAACGCCCAGCAGTTTCTTCAGCCTTGAAAGCCAACCGCAAACATGACGCGCAAATCCGTCTACGCCACGGCCATGGTCGCCCTTGTCGCCGGTACGTTTATATTGTTGCACGACCTGGTTGTCATTGCACAGCGGGCCACTAACGATTGCATGCTGCACAGCAACCATTATGACGATCGCTTCCATCTCGACGCCTGCCTGGCTCACGTTTTCTATTACAACGCCCCTAGGCCAAACATTTTCGAAAAAGATTGGCCTGCACAGAAGCTGCTACTCTCTCGAGACACCAAAATGTCAACCGTTTCCTCGGCCGGAGCTGTGTCAGGATGGACAGCGGTATTTCTGTTCGCTGTGGCGCACGATTGGCTTCATGGCTGCGCTCACTGCCATTCTATCATTTGCTACAATAATATGCTTCATCATCGTCATGTATGGCGGCAAGCTTAAGCGCGAGACGGGCTGGCCTTTTGTTACGGGCATGCTTGGACTGGTGTCTGTGGTGGAGCTTGCTATTATTTCCATGGTGGTGCGTGCCTCGCATCCGCTTCTTGCCTCGTGTCTCTGATGCAAACGAGACACGTCTTGTTGGCTGTGCATGGCTTTTAACTGTCTGCAGGCCTTTATCCTCAACCACGACAAGGAACTTTTTGCTGAAGCGGACTGGACGCTCGGCTCGTCGTGGTGCTTGGCCACGATTGGCGCCTCCCTGACGTTTTTGGCCGCTGTGGGCATGGGCGCCTCGGCTTACCTGCTGCCTCCAGAGGGGGGCTATGAGTTCCTCGACGATGCCCGTGAAACATAGGCTGGCGCGACTTGACTGCAAGCGGTGTCTTGTTTTGCGCATGCTTTACTGGCTAGTAGTTGTCTGGTTGGAACACGTATATGGTTTCCAAGGCTGCATACAGGATTATGGCGTCGTTGCCTTTGCCAGAGCTGTAAGTTGTTCCGTCGATTAGCATAGATTGTTTGTCGCGTAATGTATTGATAGCTCAGCGTTTATGCTTGCAATGTGTGACCTTTATCTTGAGCAGCAGGTTTGCAAGTAGACAAGACGGGAAAAGTCAAGCTTGACGCATCACGCCCCACCCAGTCATGTTTGGCGGGGCCAAAAAGGCCAACCTCGGATCGGAAGACTTGAGTTGCACCACGCACTGAACAATCACACAAACCACAAAACCCAAGAGGCTAATCCGCCATGGGAAAAGGCCTCGACTCGGCACAAGTGGCCGCCTTTGAGCGCGATGGCTACCTCGTCATCCCCGGAGCGCTGAGCGCATCGAGCGTCGCCAAACTCTTATCCGAGACGCAGCGCCTCCTTTGCAACTTTTCGCTCGACCAACATCCGCTCACTCGCTTCAAGACGGGCCAGGGCCCGACGGGGGAGCACATTGGCGACGAGTACTTTCTCTCGTCGGGGGACAAGGTGCGCTTCTTTTTTGAGGAGGATGCGTTTGACGACGAGGGCAGGCTGGTGCGGGATAAGGAGCGCGCGGTGAACAAGATTGGACATGGGCTGCACATGCAGAGCGGTCCGTTTGGCGAGCTCCTACAGCAGGGCAACGAGACGGGAAGCCGACATGAAGATGTACGCACTTTGCACGCCGCACAGCACCAACAAGATGATGGCGCGTCGTCATGCATTTCCCCCGCCGCCGTGGCGCGCTCCCTCGGCTTCCGCGACGCGCGCTGTCTGCAGAGCATGATTATCTGCAAGCAGCCCGAAATCGGCGGGCCCGTGCCCCCGCACCAAGACTCCTCCTTTCTCTACACGAGCCCGCCCTCGGCCGTGGGCTTTTGGTATGCCCTACAGGACGCCTCGCTGGCCAATGGCTGTCTCAGCTTCTTGCCTGGCTCGCACCGCTGGGCGCCCATTGAGCGCCGCCTCGTGCGCGGCCCACAAGGCGGTACTGCCATGGTGCCCAATGACGGCTTAGCCTTTCCCCCACGCCATGGACACCAAGACACCACGGACAGGCTCGACGACGCGCCGCCGGCCTATGTGCCGGCAGAGGTCAAGGCGGGGGACTTGGTCCTCATACACGGCAATCTGCTGCACAAGAGCGAGAAGAATACGAGTGCAAGGAGCAGAATCATTTACACCTTTCACGTCATCGAGGCAGACGGCACCACCTATGATGAGCGCAACTGGCTGCAGCCGCCGAGCCAAGGCTTCACCAAGCTCTACACTTGATGGCGCCGCCAGAACCGAGCGCGGCAAATCGTCCCTGTCCATTCAAGCAGGCAAAAAGCTCCCCTGAGGGCAATTCGTCATCTGTCTTGGGTATCTAAGCCTGACTCCTCCTCTTTGTATCATCAAGAAACACCTTTTTTTATAGGCATAGCCGTCAATCATACATGCATCTTGTGCACACGCCTTGGCACCCGCCAAGAAGCGCAACTCCATCTTCTCTTGCCCTCAGCTCTCGTCCGACTCTGAGCCGGAGCTCTCGTCCTCCTCGGATTCCTCGTCAGACGAGGATGAGGATGAGCTGCTCGACGAGTCATCTTCATCGGCTTGCGAATCGGCCTCGTCGTCGTCATCGTCGTCGTCTGATTCCTGAGACGAGCTTTCGCTGCTTGTTTCCGAATCCGATGCCGACTCCGACTCGGAGCTGCTGCTGTCATCCATGTTGACACGTAGCTTTCTGCGCCGCTTTGCTGCACCGTCATTGACTTGAAGCCCCTTGTTGTCGGTGGGGGCCATGGTGACATCACTGGCAGAAATTGTCTCTGACGACTGCGTCGTTCGGCTGTCGTCGGTCTGTTCGCCATCTGAAAGCTCGTCGATGATCAATTCTGCACGCATGCGCTTCACCACACGGCTAATGACAACGTCATCGTCTTCGGTCGTGGCAACAAAGTCGGCCTCGTTGAACTCCTTGCGCTTGTGTGTCGGCTGCGATTTGCGTAGCAAGTCAGTCAGCAGCTGCTCGTAGCTGACTTGCTTGGTCTTGACATCTGGCGTGTCTTGTGGAAAGCCAAGGGCCCCTAGGGAGGCATCGCTGTTTCGCAGCTCCATAGCAGCGTCGTGCAGCCTGCTTCGCACAAAGCCCTTGAGGTCGCAAACGTAGTCGTAAAAGAGTGTTATGTCTGAGGCAGGAATGGCGCTGGGGTCAAAGGCGTTCTTGATGAGCGTTGATTGGTGGTTCTTGTTGAACTTCCAGGTGCCTCGATCAGACTTCCAGAGCCGCAGGTACTCTAGGGCCGGCGTCAAGTCTGCTGTTTGCATTGGCTTCTGCTTCTTTGGCGGGCCCTTTGCCTTTTTGACTTGCTTCTGCTGCTGTAATTGATGAGGGGTGGGCAGCGTCTTGTGGTGCGTCTTGTCAGAGGCAGAGAGGCTTTGCGAGGGACTGTCGGCAAATGAGACTGATTTGGGCTTCTTGTAGGACAGCGGGCTGGACCCCTCCAGCTGGCCCTCCCTCCGAGGCTTTTTTATGACTCCGAGGGAGGGCTCCGTAGCCGGCGGGGCATCCAGCTTCCGTTTCGTGGAATGAGTCTGTCTCTGGTGCTGCTGCTGCTGGGCGCCGCCGCCTGGCTGCCCAACCGCCGGGGTACCGTCATCTGCAGGCCTGGGTGCAGCTGTCGGCTGGCCCTTGAGCTTTAGGCCCAATCTCTTCCAGGCAGGCACGCGCTGTACATTTGATGACATAGTCATGATCGGCTCGGATGGGCAGGTCCTTTGTGTGTCTAGGAACCTTTTTCACCCTTTGTCTGTCCTCCCGAGACGGTCAAGTAGGTATGTAGTACCTAGAGGAGCAGAGGGGGAGCTTGGTGGAGGGTAAGCCTGTTTTTTCCTTCTCCCTCGCTGCAGCTGCTCGAGGTAGGGCAAGCCGACACACGGCGTGGCGTGGCAATAGAGGGGAATGCGGGCAGTTTGGCAGCAAGCCCGTTTCTTTTGCTGTGGCGCGCCAGAAGTTATGCTTGTTGCAAGTTGACGGGCGACAGCTTTTTGGACGACAGCTTTTTGGACGACAGCTTTTTTTGTGGGACTTTGGTTTTCTCGCAAAAATCCCTTGTTTTCCCGTGCTACTTTAATCTTTTTTTTTTTTTTTTTAAAAAGATTGAGAAGTAGCTACGCCCTTCTTGGTAGCATGTTGACAGCAATCAATGGTCTACCGCGGCCACGATACCATATCTACAGGCATAAAAATGCTTCCAGAGATGCTTCTGCAGCTGTTGCGTACCGAGGTCAAGGCGTGACATTAGATGCGACCATGACGACAAGATTGGGCAGCAATTCTCTTGTACATACATGAACTCATCGTCATTGCATGATGAGGCAGTTTTTCAGCCTCGTAGCTGCGGCCAATCAAACACAAGCGTTGCGAATCCACTTTGCTCCAGGCAAGCTCCTGCTAACGTAACGCGTCTAATCGACCCCGTGCGCCGACTTCGTAGCTCCGTTGAAGTGGCAGCTTGCAAGTCATCATTGATGCTCGCAATTCACCACCAGCAGCGCTGAAGTTCCGTTTTGCATACCTGGCCCTAGAGTTTGTTGACAAAGGCCTCCTCAAGGCTACGAATCCACCATGACTTCAGGTACTTGATACAAGCTACATCGCAAAACTTGACGCAGCTGACGGCTTTACGCAGTCGGCGCCTACGACCGACACATTACCATCTTTGCCGATAATGGCCGCCTCTACCAAGTTGGTTCGTGCCCATTCTGCGCTGCCTGCTCTCTTGTCGAGCAGCAGCTAACGATGCAACGAAAACAGAGTACGCCTTCAAGGCAATTACGGCTGCCAACATCATGTCGGTTGGGGTGAGAGGAAAGGACTGCGCCGTGGTGCTTTCCCAGAAAAAGGTGCCGGTCAGTAGCACAATGGCCAGTTGCAAGCACATGATGGAAGCACATGTTCACAGAGCCTCTTTAGGACAAGCTGATCGACCCGTCGTCCGTCTCACATATTTTCCAAATCTCTCCGTCCGTGGGCTGTGTCATCACCGGGTCCATTGCCGACGCCAGAGCATTTGCCCAGCGCGCTCAAGGCGAGGCTGCCGAGTTTCGATACAAGTTTGGCTACGAGATGCCAGCTGATGTTCTTGCCAAGCGGTTGGCAAATATTAGCCAGGTTTACACTCAACGTGTTGGTGTCCCAGCACAATTCAATCCCGAGAGCGACTGCAGCTAATGTATCAATAGGCCTATATGCGTCCCTATGGCGTTGCCACAACCATTATTGCCCTTGATTCCGAACTCGGCCCTCAGCTGTTCAAGTGCGATCCCGCTGGTTATTATATAGGGTACAAAGGCACCGCAGCGGGCCCCAAGCAGCAGGAAGCACTTAACCATTTGGAGAAGAAACTGCGCAACAAGGATCATGCCGAGGGCTCATGGGAAGATGTTGTCGAATTGGCCATTACAACTCTGAGCACGGTGTTGAGTATGGACTTCAAAAAGGGCGAAATCGAGGTTGGTGTTGTTGGAGGGCCTCGGAAGAAGGGCGAAGAGGGCACTGATCCTCTTTTCCGAGTACTGACTGAGGACGAGATTGATGAGAGATTACAAGCTATTGCTGAGAAGGACTAGACTTGTTTCTCAATCGCCAGCTGACACTTACCAAGCCTGTCACGTTGGGCCTTGATTCTCATTGTGGCAGCGTGCACGGTACACCATGGACATTATTTCACACTCCACTGTGAGACATTTTCTACACCAACATGTTGTTTCCATGAGCCAGCAATGTTTAGACCACAATAAAGACGAGGATTTGCACACATGGGCGCCTTTAGTGGCCCACGTCATATAGCTCTACTTGTGTTTGTGGCCTGAAATGGAGTATATGTCAGCCAACGTTTTCAACATGTCTTGTAAGCGTCGAGTAAAAGTTGATACCGAACACGAGCTTCCTCCTTGGCGCGAAAGACAGTTTGAATTGACATGACAGCAGTTATTCTTGTGCATCACCTCAAGTTGCTAGTGACGGAATACTCTGCCGGACGGGAAGCGGCAGGATATACAGTCAGACAAAAAAGGCAGCCTCGTTTTTTTTTCTTGCGCCTTGATGCTACGGTTGATATGTTGTGTAAGGGAAATGACAGCGCTGCCGACAGCCGTTGCTCATCTGGGTGCAATCTTGGCCACAGAAAGGCACCTAATATTTGAGAGTACACAAAAACATGAAGCTTTTTTTGAATGGTTGAGAATAATGCAGGGGCGCGCGGCCAAAGTCAGAAGGACGAGATGCCAGACGTGTTTCCGGATCCTGGCTACACTGTCGCAGAGCCTTGTGCTGGGGCTTCACCAACAAGGCCGTCCTGCGCATAGCAACAGCACCCATCTTGATATGCCAAGAGGAAGTTCATTGCTGCTGTGCAACGATGCGACAAAGTATAAGTGTCGAAGAAGAATAACGGAAACGGATGGCTGTTGCACACGGCCGGCCCGAAGCGTGGATATAATGGCTCAGCGCGCATAGTGACAGGCATGGGGCTTAGAGAACAGGTGAGCATGTAGAGAAGGGGCAACCGTTTTTTGACAAGACAGTGGAAAGGGGCCGAGACGACTTGGTGCTACCGGAGACAGCCTGCTGGTCCCGCGGTTGACGGCGCAAACTTGGTCTCGTGTGAGGACATTGAGAGAATTCAAGGAAGTAGGCACCTGTGAGGCGCAAACCGGCAAGTCGCCTCGGCGTATGGTGTGTGCCTGTTTGGTGATTTCAATGGTTTCAAAGGCCACTGGTTGCATTGAAGCATAGCTACCATGATATATAAATTCATGGCTTGGGAATCCTGGGACGCCAGGGCCTTGGGAGTCACTATTGAGTAGTCATTGACAGACGAGGCACTATTCTACAGGCACCATCACGATATAGTGTGGGCGGTTCATGCTTGCTCACCTCGATTTCACAGACAGGCAAACGCAGCAACATGGCTGGATACGAAATGTTTAATGCAGCGCACTACACCGAAGGCCTGAGACGAGGTCTGGCTCCGGTAAATTGCGACAAGTGCAGCTTTGGGTCGTAAGTGGCGGTGGAATAACTGTGCGCGCGCTTCGTTAGACTGCTGACGGGGGGCGGTAGAATAACAAAGACGGATGAAGCTAGTAATCAGTGTCCATGTTGTCATGGGACACTTATAATGATGGTGGCGCCCGGCAGTGCGGAAAGGCAGATAGAAACATTGGCGGATACGACAAAGAAGTCGACTGAGAATCATGGTGATGAAGGGTCAAAATAGGGGTAGACGGGGGGCGGACTGATGCTAGCCATGTGTGTTGGGGGGCGTGAGAGATGCTCTGTGGGATGCGGCGTCGTTGGGGAGTAGTAGTGGCAGCAGTAGTGGCAGTAGTAGTGGCAGTAGTATAACACCAAGGCGCTGCATTGCGTCGCCCGCTTTGGTGCATAACGGCGGGTGCAGGAAACAGGGGTCGCCGAGTCTTGTTCGTCTCTAGACACTGACACTGGTCAAAGTCTCGCTAAAAGGCGCTGTAGAGCTCCCTCTGCCCAGTATCAAAGCTACCTCGTGGGTGCTGTTGAAGATGCCTAGCGGCCTAATCTCGTGAGACTCAGTCGAGTTGGTAGCATCACGCCACTATGTTTAGTGTGGCAGGCGCCTGTTACAGGCACCTTGATGTCGTACAGATCGACACTTCTTCTTCTTGTCTTGTCAAAGCAATCCTTCTTTTCCCTAGAGTCCGGTAAACTTGAGCAGGTCTATCCACTCTTTTTGTTGCTCCACAGTTACCTGCTCATCGCGCAAGTGACGTACCCCCCCACCTTCCTTGGTGCCGCGATTGGGGCCAAAAAGCTTCGGCTTTGGATATAGCTTTGTCCAATCTTGACCAAATCAGCATTACCCACCCGCCACTTGTTTAAAGACATTGCGCGTCTGCACAGGCCGTCGCAATGTCCGTCATTCTATGCACTGGTATTGTCCTGCTTGCTGACTCGCTCCAAAAGTCACATGGTGGCGCTGACTTGATTCTGCGCGACGACAGCCGGATACGATCACACAATCAGGTTTGCGCTGACGCCAGGCCCGCCGTGGCGGCTCTAATTGACGAGCTCTCCCAATGCAGATTCTGGGAAGCCCTATCTGGCATCTGCTCGCGCACGATTCAGCACCCAGACTCGCAAGTCAACCGGCTGTGCATATCGCCCGACAAGCGCTTCCTGGCCGCGGCTGGTCACCACACGGTCCGGCTCTACGACATCAAGTCGACTAATCCGAATCCGCTTCTCACCTTTGAGGGCCATGGCGGTAACATCACGGGCGTCGCGTTTCATTGCGAAGGGAAGTGGATGGTGACGAGCTCCGAGGATGGCACAGTCAAGATATGGGAGACGCGAACCGGGTCTATACAGCGAAGCTACAACCATGGCAGCCCCACAAACGATGTTGTCATCCACCCCAATCAGGGAGAGATTATCAGCTGCGACCGCTCTGGCAGTGTCAGAATCTGGGACCTGGCAGAGAACACGTGTGCCCACGAGCTGATACCCGAGGAAGACGTCCCCGTCTCAAGCGTCACGGTGGCTAGTGATGGCACCCTTTTGTGCGCTGCAAACAACTTGGTACGCACCCACATCTCTGACAGCCCCCATGTGGGCGATTCTAACACTGGTGCGGTCCAGGGCAACGTGTTTGTGTGGCTCCTGCGACAGACGTATGACAGAACCGAATTGATACCCGTGGCGCGCTTCAGTGCCCACAAGGAGTACATTACACGCATACTCTTATCTCCAGACGTCAAGAAGCTGGCAACCTGCAGCGCTGACCACACCGCTAAAATATGGGAAGTCATGGAGACGAAACCACGCGGCGAGACAGAAGCAGGAGCCGAGCCCTTTCCTCTAGAAGCAACTCTGATGGGCCATCAGCGATGGGTCTGGGATTGTGCCTTTAGTGCCGACTCGGCCTATCTAGTGACTGCATGCTCTGACCACTATGCGCGTCTCTGGGAGGTTCACAGCCAGCAGATTATACGACAGTATAACGGACATCACCGGGGCGCCGTCTGTGTGGCTCTCAACGACTACTCGGAGACGCGCTGATGCGACAAGCGGAATCGTAATTGATTTCTCTTGGCGTCATGGAGAGCGTCTGGAAGCTTGAGAGCCACGGATAGAGAAGCAATGGCGTGGGTTGCATCCAGCCCGATTTGTGCGAATATCTGGCGCGGCGTTTAAGGAAATAGCATTTGTTGTCCTTTTTCGTTTTCTGAATCATGCCGCCCGAGACACCCAATTCATTCGGGCGCTCCATGGACGGGAAGGACTCTTGACGCTCCATATCCCAGAATGGTGTAGCATAGTTTTCTTGATAGGGTTTATCATGGCTCTGCCTGTAATATAGTCATGCTAACATACTAGTAGTCATGTAATCGTGTTTTTAATCCGTACATGCCTGCCTGGTTTGGCAAAGTTACTTATCATCAAGGCCTCTCTGGAGGCATTAACGGCGTCCCAAGTGTGAGCATACCTCTTATCTACATACAGTATTAGTACTGCTAGTAGTACTAGTAGTACTAGTAGTATATAATGTTAGTAGTACTACTAACCGTGCTAGGCAGCTACTGCTAGTGGTCCTATTGGCACGCAGACGCTTTGTCAGCAGTACAACGTCACTGTGCCGAATGCTGGTGACAACTTGAGGGAATACTGCATGCCTCATCCTTCAACTATGGCTGCTGACCGCCCCCCCGTCATTAATTACGTCTTGTCCTTTGTTCTTGTCGGGCTTGCATGGGGTCTCACGACCCCTTTTATCCGGCGGGCGGCCCGAGAAGCACCAGCAGCCGAGGCCGAGGCAGAGACGGAGGCGAGCTCTGGACTGCGACTGCGCATAAAAAAGCGGTGCAAGGCGGCCATTGATCTGCTTCGCAGACCAGCATATCTCATACCGCTACTGCTCAACTTAACGGGTAGCGTGTGGTTTTTTCTCCTCATCGGCCAGGCGGGTGAGTGGCGCTCTATGGTGGCTGAGTCTGGCAAATTATCCAAGTGTTGGTATAGTGATATAGACTTGGCTGACGGATTCATTTAGAGCTCAGTCTTACTGTGCCCATTGTCAACACTCTTGCCTTTCTCTTCACCGTATTGGGCGAGTGGTATGTTGAGGGCAAAGTGATTAGCAAATGTGCGTTCCCTTGGCTCCTTACTTGGCTTCGCCGTCTCACTGACTGTGCATCTTCAAAGCCACGGGTCTTGGCATGTTGCTTTCACTGAGTGGTATTGCTTTATGTGTCTATAGCAAGACTTGAAGACATAAATCCAGCGTTACGCGTCTGATGACGGCGTGACTCAATTTTGTCAATGTTGATATTGTACTTCCCAAAAAGGGATGCGCTAACCTCGACACAAAAAGAAAACTTAGCTAGCTATTTCTGGGCAGCTTCAGATCATACATATGTCAGGTTTGAGCCTCTGTGCCTGCATTTCTAAATCTATCGCCTGCCTTGCTGGCGCAGCCATCGCTTGACACTATGCAAGCTCGGGTCCTCGACTGTCCACCGTCCTTTCGACTGGTCTGAGCTCGCCAGCACACTGTACACGTATTCATCGGTAACTGCAGCAAGTTCCTATTTCGGGTAAGCACCCTCGAGGTTAGCCTTGTATTCTCCGAGAACACTTCCGAACCTTGACTTACCGCTCGGAGTTGCGCATCGTAGGCTTGAAGCTGCGGCTGGACGCCAGAGTAAGGACGACGGCCCTTGAGAATATGTCTACGGGCCTCGATCCACTTCTTGGCCACGCATTGCTTGGCATATATCCTTTGAGCCTCGTGGCGCCTCGAAAAGGCATCCAGGAGATTTCTGTGTTTGGCGCCCGTCAGTTATCTCATTCCGCAAGAAAAGCCATTGGTGACGAGTATAAGCGCGGGCAAGACATACTGTTTGAGCGCTGCCTTGCTCTGCTCTTCGTTGCCGCCTTGGGCGACGGGGAATTTCATGCTACTTGCGCATTCAAGGATATAGTAGCCGTCAGAAGCGCACTGTCGCAAGGCTATCCAGGCTTCGCAGTTGTATTCATCCGTGTTTTGAGGGTGGGACGGTGCTGAGGCTATGTGGTGCTGGAGAGCGCGAAAGTCGACCATGAGAATCTCAATGACCCGCGCAGAGCGACACTCATTGACTGAAGCAAAAGTTAGTGCATATCAAGAAAGCAGAGGAGAAGACAGCAGTGCTCACATCCGTCCATTTTCGAATGATAAAGATGAGAGGCTTGTTGCGAAGAGCTGAGTTGAGTCTCTCTTTCAAGTTGAACAGTATGGTTCTTTCTTGAAGTCTTGTATTCGTTGGCGTCTTTACAGAGTCCGTTGTGCTTGTTAACAAGATTCCAAGTCTCGACATCGTGTCAAGAGTGCCTCTTATATACACTCGACGTCGCCGATGAGACAAGGCCCTGAGCATCTGTCAATATGACAAGGCTTCGGAGTTTGCGACTCTGAGCTCCGACGGCCCCAAGAACCTCCCTGAGCGCACAAGCATGACTTGGAACAAGGCAGGCCATGGTGTTGAAGGTCGGCCAAAGCCGTGGCGAGTCGTCTGCCATTGCAGGTCGAGCTGGAAGTGCAAGGATGGTGCGCCTCCAGCTCTGACGCGCTGCCTGGTGCTTTCCATCTTTCGACATGGACCACGCTTTGCATGAGCCAGATCAAGCCTCAGGTGACTAGAGACCCAGCGGTGGACTGGCAGCAGAGTCAATAATGCGCGCGCTTATGAACTTCACCGAGGACCGTGCAGCAGAGAGAGGAAAGAAGACACGGGCCGCGCTTGCAAGAGGACAAGCAACATGACTAGACTGGCGCCATCAGCTGGACACGGGGCAAGGGGCGGGCAGGCAGCGAGAAGCCAGATGGACGGGAATCGCCTCGGGGCGTGAGCTGTAATCCAACCGGCACAGCTGCCATGTTGTCCACCCTCCTGCTGCCTGGAATAGACAAGATGGGGGTTGGCATGGGCAGGTGCCGTGGAACCAGCCTTTTTCTCACTCGGATCCGACGAGGGGTCGCCTCAGCCCTGTACAGCGTCAGGCTGGACGGCAACGAGGCCAGAGTCCGCCATCCTTGCCCCCTGGGACGTCGTCGAGACAAGGGCATGGCGGAATTATGTTTATGCCCCTCCCCTGCCCATTGGGAGCTCTACGGGGGCCGTACAAGCGACTTGATATAGAGCAATGGTTTCTAGCAGACAGAGAGGTTGCTGTTGTTCCTTGTCATGTCCTCCCTGGTAACATTCAAAGACGCTGATGGCTGGCCATTAACGAACAATTTTGGGTACCAATGGCATCAAATGGCGTGTCGAGTAGCCCGATTTGTCTCGAGCTCCGCAAGCTGGCAAAGCGTCAATGCCACACCCCAATGATGCAAGTCGGGCACCGGCCGGAAGCAAGAGCAAGGAAAGAAGAGGGAGAAAATTGAGCCAGATGGTAACACAGACGGGGCAATGTGTGTGTAATTAGTTGCCTGCAGCGTGGAGCCGCGTCCAATGAGTGGCGCGTCTGCAGGGAGCCATCCGTGGCGGCTTACATTAGCCCGTTGAAATAACAAGACTGAAGAGAGTCATGGAGAGGCCTCTAATGGGCCGAATGCTTCATCTAACAGAGCGTTGCGGGTCACCGTCTCTCACGGCGACGTGGCTCAGTCGCCCGGCCTCAGCTAAGTCCGAAGCTGTCAGCATTGCCTATTTGGGGCACTTGACAGCAGCTTTGAAGTCTGACGCCGACCTGTGTGGGCGAGGGGCCAAGTAGACGCAGCCATGTGTCACGCGTTTTCTTCGCGGACCCTTGTTACGTACATTAAAGGCCAAAAAAAAAAAGAAGAAGCCTTGCAACTATGACGGACCCCGGGAAAGAAGAGAGGAGCCATTTCTGAGACAGCGGCACGGTCATTAAATCCGAACCGGATTTAATTACCACAGGGCCAATTTAGCCATGATGGATGGGGCATAAACAGCATAGATTTTTTTTGGCAAATTTGTATGCAAAATGGTGCCAATCGGATACGGCGACTGAAGTAATTTGGAGAGAGTGGCGGACGGGCGGGTGGTTGCGGTGGCACGCACTACGTCCTTGCATGTTCCGGCTGTCAAGTGCCTGTGAGCGAGGGAGAGTTTTGTTGCCTGGGTTTCACAAAAGGGGGAGGGGGTGTGACTGGATTATTTTTGCAGGTACCGAGTGACTGGGAAGCGTAGCGGCAGACATGACTTGGTGGGTAAGAAGCGAGGGGGAAGGGATTGTGCATGACATGAGGATGCTAACACGCTCCAAGGTGACCGGATATAGAAGCTGGTGTGGGTTGGACTTGCGGTGAGATTTGGAGAGGAAGTTGAGGAGTTGGGGTAAAGAACAGAGAGGTTGAGACGAAAGCCTCAGGGCTATATCTAGGTTTGGATAAAGGCATTTGATGTTGTATTCGGCGTTGCAAGTTGACTCGAGGTGTAAATGCAGAAATGATGTCTTGTATGTTTTGCTGAGCTCTCATGTGTTTTCATCGCGCATCTTTACGGAGCGGTGCTTCGTCTTGGAAAACGCTTATTGGCCGACTTGCTTTGACAGAGGCTATAGCTGCACTTGTTTGCTCCCTGGCGCGCATTCTTTCACAGTGACGATGAAGCAATTCCAGCAACTAGGTTCCCCGCAACCAACTCAAATAATAAAGGGCGACACGTACCACGGCGAGGACAAATAATGAGGGCATCCCATTTCCAGATGCAAAAGGCTCAAGATGGCTGACATTGTTGGCAAGGCTTGTGTATTGGCCATTATTCAAAAAGGCAGAGTGTCTCTCGAGTACGAGGGAAAAGAAGGCTCATCTTTGCTCGCTTCTCAACCGTGACCCTGGGCCAAGAGTTTGCCGACGAGGCGCGCAATCCTCGAGAAGAGTCAGTGTCGGTTCAAAGGACATATGAATGTCGTCATCGAAACATGTGAAGGAAAGGGAAAAAAAAAACTGACAAAGGACAAAGAGCTGTCAGGGTTTCTTTGCAGCTTTGAGGGGGCAGTAACCTGATTTGCCACGCATTACCTCATCCCATTCCGCGTGTCAAGAATTTCCCGTATTCCATTTGTCAGGAGTATTCCACATAGTAGACGTGTGCTTGATCTGGCTGCAGAGCAAAGGAAGACTCGTAATAATATATAAACGTTACATTACACGACGGCCAGCACATGGTGCGTCATCTGGCCTTGGCTCTGCTGCTCGGGATAAAACATGGGCTGGCCGTCAACCACGTACTCGATGCTTCAACAGTTTCAACAGCCACCATGGACGCCAAACACCATTTGCGTTTTGATCCCGACAATAAGCCCCCCCTCCTCAAAGACCAGGCCGGGCCCCAATCGGGAGGCAGGCAGCCATTGGGAAAGGTATTGTGTCATCCTCGCGGGACAAGTGGTGTCGAGAATGCCACCCTCACCTTTATTGGCACCGCCACCACCTTGATCGAGTGGCAGGGCTTCCGCATCCTGACGGATCCAAACTTCCTCCATGCTGGCGACCACGTCCACCTGGGGCCCGGCGTCAATGCGACGCGCAGGACCAATCCGGCATTGAACCTGCACGAGCTGCCGCCAGTCGACTGCATTCTGCTCTCGCATTATCACGAGGACCACTTTGACAGGCTGGTTGAGGACTCGCTGCATCGCCAGTTCCCCATAGTCACCACGCCGCATGCCAAGCAGTGCCTGACTGCAGCCGAGGCCAAGGACGAGCCGTTTGGCCAAGTGACAAGCCTCGACGTCTTTGAAAGCTGCATGTTGCATATTGGGTCGGGCGAGCAACGCGCCATCAGGGTAACGGGCATGCCAGGCAAACACGTTCCCCCCGGGCCGCTCTCTGCTGTCAACAGCGTGCTCAAGGCCATTCCGCCCACAAATGGGTGGCTGGTGGAGCTGGGCTATCCAAGCACCTCCCAAGGCTTGCGGGTTGGCTACCGCATCTACATATCTGGCGACACCTTGTTCGTCCATGAGCTCCAGGAGATCCCGAAACACCTTGGCAACCATCAAATCGACCTGATGCTCGTCCACTTGGGCGGCACCACCATTCCGGGAGAGTCCATGCCCCTCATCATGGTGACAATGGATGGCAAGCAGGGCATGCAACTGGTCCGTCTCATTGACGCCGACGTGACGATTCCAATCCACTTTGACGACTACGACGCCTTTTTATCGCCCCTGTCCGACTTTGAAGCCGAGGTGGACAAGGCGGGCTATCAGCATCGAGTCGTCTATCTCGATCGGGGAGACTCGTATCGCTTTACCGTTGGCCACGAGGGCTGAGAGCAAGACGAGACGACGAGGGAGACCGAGGGAGGGGGAGGGAGGGGGAGGGAGGGGCTGGATGAGGACGCTAGGCGACCAGAGACTGGCAAAACAGAGTTGGGCAAAGAGGCTTGCTTGCCTTGTCGGGAGTGTCGGGAAGCGCGGCTCAGTCGTGTAACTGTGCAGTCATAAAGGTAACGCTGGCCAGCGCAGTCGATGCACCAGTCCGCCATCTTTGACACGGGGCAAAAGTGTGCGTTGTAGCACGCGCGTGCATGTGTACAGAGGTGTGTACGTGGTTATGGCAATGCTCATGGGAGCAGGTCGTTGAGCGAGGTTAGTGGAAGAGGCGGCTGTGGTGGTGGTGGAGGAGGGGGCGGTGGTAATAGCAGTAGTAGTATATTGTGGAGTAGCAGTAGTAGTAGTAGTAGTAAGTAGTAGTAGTAGCCGTGATAGTGGCAGTGGCAGTAGGAGCAGTAGCAATAGTACTAGTAGTAGTGGCAGTGGTAGTAGGAGCAAGTAGCAATAGAAGTGACAGTAATACTAGTACTAGTAGTAGTAGCAGCAGTAGAAATACTACTAGTAGTTGGCAATAGCAGTAGCAGGGGTAGCAGTACTACTAGTAGTAGTTGCAGCAGTAATAATGGCAGTGGTAGGTAATTGTGGTGGCAGCAGTAGCAGTGCTAGCAGAAGCAGTGGCAGAGGGTAGTGGCAGAGGGTAGTGGCAGAGGCAGTGGAGTGGAGGCTGCAAGAGTGGCAGAAGCGTCTGCATCCTTTTGCATTACCCCTCACCGGGCACCGGCAGACACAGCAGGGTCCCAAAGCGTCGGGAAGAAGAGCCCCGCCAAAGCTAACTAGCTCCCTGGCTCACGCACTGCTTTTTAAGCGGGGCCTTTGCCAGCTGTCAACTGGATTGCCCGATCCAGCAATGGTGAGGCCACACCCCTCCTCGCTCTCTTCTCTCTCTATACGTGCATACGTATTTCCGTGCACCTTGTTTTCACCTCGCATCTCGCAATTCTGCCTTTACACCCCGCCCTTTGAACTCGTCTCGTAAATCTGCAACATCCGCCGCTCCATCCCACTCTGGGCTGTTGACTCCTCTTCCATCTATTTCCTCACGCTACGCTCGTTGGCAATATGAAGATAGCATGCTTCACAGACGAAGGTTGGTTGGCTCTTTGCCTGCCTGGGTGCTCGTGCTGCCTCTTCAAGCTAACCGCATGCTACAGTCGAGGTGGTGCTCTCGCCAGTCGCTTCCCATCTAACAAGCGAGCCACTTAGCCGCCACATTGTTTTGGACAGAGAAAATCCAATCATCACTATTGGGCGTACAACGAGCAAGGGCGGCGCCGAGTACAAGCAATCCAGCGAGAATGCCTGGATCGACTGCCCTGTCATATCCCGCTACCACGCTCAAATTAAGGTTGACCTTGGATCCAAAGTAAGCTGCACGCCCATGTGCCTTTTACTTGGCGCTCTAGCTGACGTTGCCGCCACTCCAGTCTCTCAAGATTACGGACCTGGGATCACTGCACGGAACTTTCAAAAACGGCGAGCGTCTGGTGCCTCAAGAGCCACAGCTTCTAAAGCAAGACGACATCCTCAAGTTTGGCATCGCAATCAACAAGAATGATAAATATTTCTTGCCATACACTATGAAGGCTTCTTTCAGATTTGGAACCGAATCGTGAGTTCCTTGACCAAGTACAAAGCACATGGAAAGCCTTTTTGACATTTTTAAGACGTGTCGCGACTTTGCCCCGGACGTTTAGGGTGCCAGATTCCGATGGTGAAGACGAAGACATTTATGATGCGGATGACTCTGTCGGCAGGTCCGTCAAGACTCTGCTTGACAAGGGCTTTCGTCCTGCCCAGCTTTCTAGTGATACTGCAGGGCCTAGTTCGGACGTGATAGACCTGACCATGGATAACAAGGAGTCCAAGCAAGTGTCGCCTGTCAGCGAACATGACCAAGACACAGACAGTGATCAAGACGACTTGTCAAGCTTGTTCATTCGAGACGACTTACTCGGTATCTCGTTCTTTTCCTTGTCAATCTAGACTATGTACATCATGACTCACATTACTACAGAACAAAGAAGCTCCAGTGCAGCACCAGCCTCAAATTGCGGCAATTGCGAGATCCCGTCATCCCCGCCAGACAATGATAATGGCCGCTCCATGATTAGTGACGCACAGATTCTGGCTTCTTTCAGCACTTCGTCAGCGAGCGATGCCTCGGTTGCCGAGAAAATGGGCACAAAGTTTGGAAAAGCGGAGTATTTCTCTGCGCGGTACCATAATAAGTGCACCCTCGAGTCTGCCACAGACAACGACTTGGAGACAACTCGGCACCAAGACTGCTCAAGTGTGACGCCTCAACAAGTCGTGAATGCCAATAATGCTATAAATGATGCAGGCATGGAGCACGTGCCGACTTATGGATTGCTTGCCTCGGGTGAGAATTTCTTGAAGTCGCCTCAGCGAGATGCAAGTCCGCTGGCTGCTGCGGCGCCCATTGAGCTAGACGATACTTCGGCTTTCCAATTTGAGATGAGCAAGAAGGCCATGTCACGAGCGATAGAAACGATGCTTGGCACCTCTAGCTCCAGCGACGACGAAGTAGTTGTCACTGACTTGCACGAGGAAGCATGTGCCGAGCCAGTGCATCGAAAACGCAAAATCGACGACATATCCGAGGTGACTCGTGAGGAGGCAGTTGCTTTGGAGATGGACAAGACGGCCAAGCAGACGATTCAAAGCCTTAGTGATTCGACTGAGAATCTAGTCATTGGCCAGCCAATGTCTGAAGTCTCGCAGCCAGAGTTTAGAGCCCCAGCGGTTATGGAAGCTGCAGCAGGCCGCGAGGTACCGGATGCTGTTGCCGAAACCCCTCGTCCTATCAAGCGCCTGCGAAAGGCTGCAGAAATCTTTGGCTACGCGGCCTTGGGTGGAGTGGCAGTCATGTCGGCCTTGATTGCCACTGCACCAGATCTATGAAGAAGTTGGCTAGACGAGCCTGATGCTCACATTATTCAACGACGCTTTGCTTTGCTTAGTCGACGAGAAACGAGATATGCCAAACTTATTTTCTTTGACCTTGAGTGGACTGTCCAACCAACGACGATGTCTTGGAATAGGCCAAGCTGATATGCATGCGCGGCTCATATCTCCAGCTTGTACCCCATTCAAGACTACGTCCGCGTCTATAGGGTTGCTTTTTTTTATTTTCCTTTTAACAGAGTCAGGTGAAGGGGGGCAGTATATTGGCTGTAATTATATAGAAGAAGAACAAGTTGACGGGGCGTCTAGTCCATGGTGTCAGGCGGCTTGGAATGTGAAGACTGCTGCAGCAGACGCTGCGTGAGCTAGTGAGCCGCGTCGCGTGTAAAGTGCCTGCAGATTGATGACGTCACGACATTGGAGGTTACGAATACGAGTTGACTAGGTAAATAGCGGTCACGAGCTGTCTGGCAACTGACTGCACTACCTTGTTAGGGCTGACTATTGCCACCGGGTATTCCTAGGCTGGAAGGTATTCACATGTAGTTAGAAGAAGCCGGGATTTTACGAGTCGAGTGCCACGCTTGCGTCTTTTAACTCGTTGATGTTCCCCTCGTGCGCTGGCTGGCCTTCCATTTTCCTTGCCTCTCTCTGCTCCGTTGCGCCACAAAGTAGCGTCGAAAAAGCGCAACCCAATCGATTGGTTGTCATAATCCCTGCGCCTTTGGACTCTGACACGCCTTGCGCTACGTCTTGAGCCCTCATGGAGTTTGTGACGCACCAGACTTTTCACAAAACAACACACGCGGATTGCATTAAGCTCCCACGTGGCAGACACTGGAGTCCTTGGTGACGCTGAGCTGCTCTGGGAGAGTGTTTTTCTTGTCTTCTTTTTTTTAAAAAAATAAGAAACTCGCAGCATCTTTTCCAAAGCAGAGGCGAGATCACGACTAGCCACTATCTCGGGCACTTGTTATTATTTTTTTCCTTACTGCTTCTACTATTCGACGACGGCTGCAAATACTACTTGGACTTGGCCCAATATTCTCTTCAATATCACAACCGCCATCATGATGAACCACGCTCGAGTCAAAGCCCTCAAGGGCGACGGCAAGACGGTGTCAAGAAAAGCACGAAAATCGGGCCGTGCTTCGGGTGCCTTGACCCCCCAGGGCACCTCTCCCGCCGCCTCACTTCTTACATCGCCTGTGCAGTCTGCTTCGCACAGTCGTGTACCCAGCGATGCTAGTGACGAGGAAGAAGATGCCGACTTTGAGTTTGACGATGTGGCTTCGAGTGTTCATTCACTTGGATCGGGAGCCGAGTCTCCTGAAGACTCGACCGGCACGTTTGATGTCAAGGCTCTGATTGACGGTCTTCAGGATCGCAAGCACCACAACAGCGAGGTTCGAGAGCAGTTCCTCGACGTCTACATCAAGGTGATGCGGACTCGGTACAGTGCCGAGACGCATCACTGGCTCGACGACGCGGCGCTTACCCTGGCCGAAATGTTTCTCAAGGACGCGAATCGCAGTGCAACAGCCTCTGAGCGCCTGCTAAACCTCAAGGCTTACTGCTTGACGGTTGCAACTGTCGAACTGGATCTTTTTGAGGGCGGGTATAAGACGCTGAAGCAGGTGCTTTCAGACGACGACGACCAAGATTGCCAAGTGCATGCCATATATGCCCTATGCATGACGGTGCTATACGGCGGAGGCGGCGAGGAGGCGGCGCTGGAACTAATGGAGTTTCTCGTCGAGATTGTGCAGACAGATGGTGAAAGCATCAATGCGCACGACAGCGTCGTTGTTGTGTCTGCTGCCTTGCGAGGCTGGGCCTTTGTCGCCAGCCATGTCGAAGACTATTCCGACTTTGCCGACGCCGCCATGGACGCCTTTGTGGACCAGCTAGATAGCGCCGATGTGGAGATTCAGTCTCTTGCTGGACACTGCATCGCGCTGATATACGAGTCGTCTCGAGAACACGAGAGAGAGACTGGCGAGCCCTTTCAGCTTCCCTACGATCCCCAAAGACTGGCGGGCCGCTTATCCGAACTCGCCAAGCTCAGCACCAAGTCGGTATCGAGGAAGAACCGCCGCGATCTCCGCGAAAACCTTGTAAGCGTCGTCACGTCGCTGGAGCGGGGTGTTGGCCCATACTACTCGACGGCGCTATACATTCCAGAAAAGGACATGCACGTTCCCTCGTCTCTGCGCCAAGACGACGGGACGGCCGAGTATGGGTACCGGTGCAAACTGCGACTGGGAAATCACTCGACTAGGATCGACTCGTGGTCTCTCTACTCAAGGGTCAGCATGATGAAGATTATATTCCGCGGGGGCCTGCAAAACCACGTCTTTGTTAATCCCGTCGTTATGGAATGTTTGGAGGACGCAGATTGGGACGAGTCGCATGCTAGCGACTACCACGATAGACGTCCCAGGCCCTCTGCCAAATCTCGCAAGAGATGAGGACAAATTACAGCAAGCATGTCTGAAGGGCGGGTGCTAGAGATGAGGACAAAATACAGCATGGTGACGGGAGTGCTCCAGACGCATGGAAAATACAGCATGGCGAGGGAGTTGCTAGAGCTGAGCTAAACTGACAGGATGGAGGTGTGCATGTGCAAACGAGAGCGGCGTTGGGAACAACGGGATACCAATTTGCTTCGTCAAAGACTGCTCCTACGCACGGCCAGTCAATAATTCTTACTTTACAGCCTCGAAACAGACCGTTGGAATAGATTACAAGATTACACATTCTTCTTATTCATCGTCGAGTCGCTCAGCAAAGAGCAGTCGGCGCCATGAAAGTGTCATGTGATTCATTAGGCTAATGTATGGCTAATGAAGCACGCAATATCTCCCAAGCGCCGTGTAATCATTGAAACTCCTGGTAAGCCTAGAAAACTACCCAGACACCAAAAAGAAAAATAAAGCATCAAGGAGACAACAAGAAAAGACAATCAGCGATAAAACACGCCTTGGCTAGACGGCGTCTTGGGCCGGCTTGCAAACAATCCCCAGAGACTCCGTCGGCAAGAACAAGTCACCTCAAGACACATGCAAGACTCAGAACTTGGCAAGCAATGGCCTCTTATGCCAAAAGCGAACGCTAATGAGCATGCAGGCCCCTGTCATGGCAGTAGAAGCAGCGAAGAGGTGGACTCCCACCCAACTATTAGTTCCGTCCTTGATAAAACCTCCCACTGGACCGCCAGCCAAGGCTCCGACGGAGCTAATGGCCATCATGATGCCTATTCGAAGACCAATCTGACCCATGTCCTTGGTTGTTTGGGCGACGCAAGCGGATCCCAGGGGCATGAGGCCGCCCGAAAAGAGGCCAAAGAGCACGGCAAAGGCCACGTTGGCAGAGAGCGAAGTCATCCAGATCCAACACATCGTAACGGCACTCATAACGACGCTCATGAGGAACAAGATGTTGAACCTGCAAAAAAAGGTTAGACGTTAATCGTGAGTCAAGGAAGGCAGAGTTTGAGATGCTCTCACCTGCCAAACCTATCTGCTAGCCACCCAGCACCGATCCTGCTAATAAAGGAACCAGTGTAGGTAATGGCCAAGAGATTGGTGGCCATGGTTGCATCAATGCCATTGTCAGCGGCATACATGGGGATGAAGTAAAAGGGCACCAGCATGCCGCAGTATAGCACCGTCAAGCACACGCTCAGGGCCATGAAGCGCACGTCAGTCACAGCAGCCAACAGACTCTTCTTAGAGTCGGCAGCCTTGTTGCCAGCAGTGTCATGGCCAGCAACTCCCTTACGCTCGCGCACCATCCAGCACGACATGAGGAGCAGAGGCGTCGCAACGACGCAGATGATTCGATGAACCATGTCTTCGGCCACGGCCTTATACAAGTACTCGATGAGCATGGGCCAGAAAATGCCGCCTATTGACGAGCCTGAAATGGCGATTCCAAGCGCCAAGCCGCGTTTCTCGTTGAACCATTCCGATATGGCACTCGTCGCAGGGTAGAACCTGGATTGCGGACTCGGCATTAGTGGGCGGCAAGGCCTGGCTATTGGTGCATCAGGGAGACTTTTTTGGGGCTCACAGCAAGGCATTACCAATGCCAAACAAGACTCCCTGCGACATGAGGAAGTGCCAGTACTCCTTGGACCAGCCGGCGCATAGAAAAGAGATGAAGCAGAAGGCGGTGCCAGACTTCATGAGAGGCCCGCACCCGAACCGGTCAAAGGCCGGCCCTACAAACAGGCCACCGAGGAAGAGGATAAAGAGCTGCTAGCCGTTAGCTGGCGTCTTGCAGTCAGGGCATCCATGGGGCCCGCCTTGCCTGGACGCTTCCAATCCAAGTAATAGCTGAAGTGCTGAGATGAGTCCACTTCTTGTCATAGCGGGCCTGAAAGGTGCCAAACGAATTTATCAGTCCTGTGGCGACGCCGTCAGCTTTGCTTCTTGTCCACTAGCCACCACGCCTCGGCTTCTCACCAAAGGCCACCATGAAGTCGATGAAGCCGCCTGCAACGACAATCCAGGCTCGCAGACCCCCATCCGGGACGCCGATGCGGTTTGAGATGCTCCCGTCCTTGGGCTCGTTGCTACCATTCGACGAAGACAGCCGGTGTCCCTCCCATGTCTCCTGTGCCGTTGCCGTTGTTGTCGGGCTCGTTTCCCGACTCGCAGAGGCGTGTGAGCCAGCCGTGTCGACTGGGGGCGGCGCGGGCTTTTGGCAATCGTGGGCTGGGGCCGCCGCTGAGTCGGGCACTATGCCGCTCTCGTCTGGCGCCGGCCTGTTTGCCTCATTACTGGAGCGTCTCATGGCGTGCGACGTGTGCAATAAAACAAGACGCAGGGCAAACTGCTCTTCTCGGCGCCTCGAGGAATTGCTCTAGGCCACGGCAAGAATTGCAAACTGGGCTATTGATACAGTACATGCGAGGCAAGCAGCGAGGGATATTATTATATAGAGAGACGACCGAGAGCGCATGGCGTGACATTGTTTTTTTGCGGAGATGCTAGGCCGATGGATTCCAAAGGAGTGCAAATAGCAGGACCAGACACGCAAAAAAGGGAGTATTTTTTTTAAGAAATAATACTAAAAAAATACAGCAAGAATTAATTAATTACTGGGTCTCAAGTGGAAAGTCCCAGCGGTCCCCATGATGGAGAAGGCCCACAGGAGGAGCCAAGGAGACAATTGACCAAGGAAACAAAAAAGTCAAAGTTCCCGGGGAAGGAACTTTGACACACACTGAACCGAGCAAGGCGCAGGGATATCCATTCGGGCTTAAGGAGGTTGCGACCAAGTGGGCGTGTGTGGGAGAGCAAAGAGCGAGGGAGCAAGGGGCAAGAACGGAGAGGGGCGGCGATTAGGAAACGGTGTAACTGGAGACTGTCCAAGTGAAGAGGGTGGCGAGACACAAAAAAAGAGAAAGCCATACTACGTTGAGACTCCGTTGCGAATGGCGCTGCGCGGTAATACAGAGGCGGAGGAGGATGAGGAGAAAGAAAAAATTGGGGGAGGGGGGGAATGGATCGACGGGTGTTATTGTCTCTGTGGTCGGGCATTGTAACCGGAAAGAATGGGTAGGCTGGAAGAGGATAGGACTAGATCATTTTGGAGCTAACAACGGCAGGGAGATAGTCTAAAGAAGGAGGCCAAGATTGAGATGTCGTGGTTTTGGTGCTGAGCAGCGAGAAAAGACATGCGGCGTAAACAAAGAGAGCAGCTGGAACGAGATTATTTTTTCTGTCCCTATTCAATTTTATTCCTCTTTATCTTGTCCTTGGTTATATTTTTCTTGATTTAATTTTTTTGCTTGGACGAGCGCCTTTGCGCGGGTATGATTAAATGGTACCGTGTCCTTTTTTGTCTTCGTGGATACGCTGCTGCACGGGGGCGTGCAAACCAAGCGGCGAGCAGACGGCGAAGGAGGCAGAAAAAAAGGTAAAAATGAGCCTTGTAGGGGTCACGCGGCCCCGAGAAAAAAAAAATAGAGGGTTTTGGGTTACAACTGCGAAAATCCTAGAGTCGAGAACAAGTTTGCGGTTAGGATGTCGGTCGGATACTTTTTTGGGCGACAGCCTTTTTTTTTCCTTGGTGCGAATTGCCCAAGTTGTTATTCTGCTGTTGGAGACTCTTGTTTCCACATTAACTTGTAAACTTTTCTTTATGAGCTCTATAGGAGATGGATATGTGTATGTATTTGGCGATTTTTACTGGAATAGTTTTGGACTTGTCAAGGCATGAGTTTACGGCTATTGAAGGCGCGCGACGTGGGGGCAACACAACCGAGAGCCGCTGTCAGCTGCTAGGTTTTTGGTGCAGAATCCGCCTCTACTTGCCGGTGTGCTCTGCAAGCATTGTG
Source organism: Ophiocordyceps australis (assembly GCA_002591415.1). Taxonomy (NCBI): domain Eukaryota; kingdom Fungi; phylum Ascomycota; class Sordariomycetes; order Hypocreales; family Ophiocordycipitaceae; genus Ophiocordyceps; species Ophiocordyceps australis. The sequence goes on along the minus strand of NJET01000001.1, from coordinate 368,647 downwards.
TCATTGTACAAGTTTGACTTTTTTCCTCTAGTACAAGAGGAGTTTTTCCTTTTCATATATTGATAACATGGCTATATTAAAAAAGGGAAAAGAGGCAAAGTAAGAGAAGAAAAGAAGTATATCGCCAAATCACTTGCATGGCTTGTCTGCTGATGAACCGGGCTTCACCCCTTGCGACTTTTGACGTTTACCCGATTATGTGTCAACATATTTCGTCACGCGTTGAAGTGCCTGTTTTTTAGATGCCAATATATCACTCCTCGGGTGTCCAATTCTGTAAAGTACAGTAAAAAGGCTCAAGGCCCAGCGTGTTTAAAGAATTTTTCGGGCCTGGCCAGCTTATAGCACGAGCCTCGACCTTTTCATTACCTTTGGTGGTATCGCTTGATTTCATCTCAACATGCTGCTGCATACACGGAGATGGAGAATCGTTGCCAGTGCCGCTATGGCTACACTCCACGGCAGGCTACCGTAGCATTCGACATGTACACCAAGCAATACAAAAGAGAGATTACAAAACCCCTGGATTCAAGGGCGCCAGATCGTACGGCTTGAGCGATGAAACTTTGCCTTTGGGTCTATATTTCGAGTCAAAGACTGAATAAAAGGACTAGTCTTGTAGACAACAACTTACCAGAGGAGAAAAAAAAAGAAGGAAAAAATCTCACCACGTGCGAGAATAGGCGCTGATGCCTAACAAGAGAAAACATGTCTTTGATCGAGCGTAACACTGCCACCGCTCGGTAGCATCACCACGGGCCAGGGGGGGTGGGCAACAGGAGATGCAAGGAAAGGCGGCACGGCATTCCTCACGGTGGACTAGTCCTCTAGCCGAGGACAAATGTACTTTGCGCCATGACGCGTGGCTGAAGCAAGCAGATGATGCCATCGTGAGGCTAGGCAGTCAAGCAGCTGTCATTGTCTCTGAGACGGGGGATCAAGTCCATCTTTTAATGGTTGCTCTTCACATGCAAGATGCGGTGTGATGAACCACGTTGCACTTGTTATAACGAGGCTTTCGAAAAAAAAAAAAAAAAAAAAAGGAAAGAAAAGAACGGCACATGGAAGCCAGCCCTCTCTCAACACTCTCAACACAATCAAAGCGCCGCGCAAAAATATAAAGACTCAATAGAGGGCATATCAAGAAACCACCATACTAACAAACATTCCGCGCAAACATGACGTTGTGTTAAAACTGTTTGGCCCGCATCGGGGAGCTTGCAGATTGGCCGGTTACCGAGACATGGGGCTCGAGCTACAAGACATGGGAGCAGCGACACCAGGTGCAGCTTGTTGACGCAAGCGGCTACCGGCATATGCGCCCTTGGTTTTATATCTCGAGGAATGATGGACAGGGCAAAACAGGGACGGCCAGTGACACCCGAGACGGCTCTTGCTGTATCCAGCTCCCCCCCCAAAAAACACTCGCCGTTGACGAATTCGACTCATCCTGTGACAGGCTAGGACAAGATATGCGCTCTGGGATGGTGTTTGCCTAGGGTTTCAAAATGATGTATGGTCTTGGTGTAAATCTTGGCGTTGGGCACAGGCTGGGGGTGTGAAGAGGTGCGGGTAGAGTAGCATGCGTCGGGGCGCCAGCAAAACAATGACGGTCCTGCCATGGCTGCATAATATATCGAGTTTTCTTTTCTTTTCCATTATTCTTCTCGGCGGGGTAAAAGGGGGAATTTGGGAGCAGCACATGATGATTTCTTTTTTTGCATCTCGGTAACGCCAATCGTATAGGAGAAAAATTACGGGAGAATAGATTGCATAGAAGTGGTTTTGCTGTAGCAGTGCAGGCTGTGGAATTCACGTGTGCAAGGAAAAGATTAGACAAGGGTACTTTTGACACGATCCGAGTGTATATGAAGCAGGGTAGACCTTGGAACCTGTGAGATGCATGAATGTCAATCATTTTTGAACAATGGCGCTTCTTGTGATTGCCATGTTTGATATCCAGTAAATGGGACATGACTGCCGACTTTTACATCTATACCAACGCCTAGGAATAGCTACCTTGGATAAAAAACTCTTGGCAACAGGCATAAACCAAGACATGCAAATAAAACCCAGCAACTAGTGTCGAGAACAATAGCTGGGCAGAGGAATCGCCCCCTCGTGGCGCTTCTCCCTAGCACTCTTGCCACACTGCGCCGGCTTGGTAGAAATCTTTAGCATCTCATGCAGCCTCTCCCGCTCAAACAACTGCCCATCCGCCACCACGGCCTCAATCTGACGCACACTGCTCATCTGGTCCAACGGGTTTCCCCTCAGCAGCACCACATCGGCCAGCTTGCCCACGCCCAGCGCCCCCATGCTCTCCTCGGTGCCGAGCAGCTGGGCGGCATTCACCGTTGCCGCCTGCAGCGTCTGGAGCGGCGTCAGACCAGCCTCTGATGATGTCTTGGGGCTTCTGGACGGTGCCGCTGGCCACGTCGATGATTTTGACCTTTGTAATGGCCAAGTCTTGGGCCTGCGTTGAATAGCCTGATGCTAGGACGCAAGCTGTTTTGATTAGTTTTTGTGAATGCATTATTTCTATCGTTATCAAGGATCAAGAGCGTTAAAAACGTGATTTTGGTTGCTCTTTTGCAATTCTCTTTTGCAATTCAAAAACATCTGTCTCTTCTATCCTTTATATTCTCTTCTACCTCGCTCTAGGCGTCGACTTGCCCCCACTGGTTTCTACGTTTCACCTTTGAACACGGGCGTATAAAATGCCGTACGATTGCTATGCAAAAAGTCTAGTACGAAGTACACTCGTTCCGAGGCCAAGTGATTTTCTCAAACTACATGAAAATAGGGCTGAGTTTAAAAATTCCAAAGAATTAGGAAACAGGTCGCTATCAAAATTGTAAACCCTGCTCAGCCTTGTCGAGCAAGCAGATTTACTCATGTATATACTTGTGGAGCCGTGACCCCTGAGAAGCCATCAGGGCGAATAGTTTTCACCATCTCAATCGGGAAAGAACGACAATCGGACACTAATTATTCTAGAATAGGCAAATGTTACAACAGAAGGAAAAGAGGGGACGAACTGCCCTGCCTCCCGTCGAACCAGAGCTCTTCTTTGCAGACATTTGTCTTGTCCATACTTTAAAACGGCATCAAAATCGCCCGCAATCTTCTTTCTTTAATCTATAAAGGGTTCTCCTTAAAATATACATTCTTCTTTTAGAGCTGGGAAATCTAAGTAGGATGTGGACTACCATTAAAGGACTGCTTTCTATGGCAAGATATTATACCAAGGGGTAGTAGCTGAATCTTTTATCATATGACAAATTCCAATCAAGAAGGATTCATCAACGATATGGATACTTTGTTTAATAGAGCCTTGGTACAGATGGGTACAGTAAAGTATACAACTCACTATTTAGTATCCCTGCACTGGTATAGCTTTCGTGTATAATAGATTGGTATACAAGTAAAGGACCAAGGTCTAAATAAGTACGAAGCAGTCCGACTTGTCAAATTTTGCCCTTTGACTCCCTTCCTCACTAGTTGTCATCTTTTTTGCTCCCTCAAAGTCTCAACACAGTGCCGCTTTCCATACTACGCACCATGCTTGTAGCCCTGTCGGCCATGTCCGTCTTGCTACTAGAGAGAGCTGCAGCTAGCAACAGCTCGCTTGGTATTGTCAAAAGAACGGACGACTTGCCAACAAACGTGCCAATGTTTCACCAGTGTAGCTCCATGGGACGCATTATACAACAGCCTGGCTTCAAACGATTTGAGTAGGTACTAACAGACAGCCTCGAGCCAACGGATAAGCTTTCTCGCTCTAGTGCGTCTCACGACGACTGCAAGAACACGGACTTGGACTTGGCCGACGAGTTTATTGGCTTTCTTTTCATGGTAATGGCATTAACGACATCATTCTGCTTTGACGCGGAAGCAAGAAGTGCAACCATGCGACATGGACTCAAAGGAGAATGGCATTGGCTACATGGGCCTTCCTGTGCAAGACTAGACTTGGCCTTGGAGCGACCTTTTTTGCTCGGATTGCCGACCAAAAGTCTTGGGTCGTTCAGGAGCCTTGAGCTGTCATTTAGAATCTAGGACTTCAAACTGCCTTTTACTCTCATGTTGTCGTAGACTGTGGTGAGGCTGACTAGAGAACAATGCACTGCCTTCAAAAACTCGCACCAACCGCGCCTATGTAAAACCCTCAAGCCAAAAAGATAAAAAAAAAAGGTAAAAAAAGAGGGGAAAAAAGGAGAAAAAAATTATGTCTGTACCAACTGCCTCTCGTCATCAAACACAGGCACCCCAATGGTCAGCTTTTCCTTGAGCTCTGCGGCAAAGCCGTGAATGGAGCGCTGCTCCACCGGCGACAGCTTAATGTCGAAATATTTTTCCAGCGCCGCAATGCGCTGCTCCTCCGTCACCAGCTTTGCCAGCGTCTCTGCCTCGGTGGCGTGCATGGACCGCCGCACCACGTCCTTGTGTAGCACCACCATGCCCTCGACCTCGCCATTCTGGCCCAAGATGCCACGCATTGCCAGCACCGTCTGGGCAAAGTAGCTAGCTGGATGTGTGGAGACAAAGTAATTCATCATTTGGAGGTCGGCGGGCATGAGTTCGGCGTCGGAAAAGGAGAGGACGTCGACCCAGGGTGTTTCGGGCGCGTCGTTTTGGCGCGTCATCAAGATCCAGACGGGCAGGTTGGAGGTGTATTCGGGGTGCGTAATGGGGCGGTATTCGATGCGGATGCGGCGCGGCAAGACTTGGACGTGTTCGCAGGCTTCTTCAAGGCCGCTTTGGGAGAGGAGGATGGGCTCAAAGGGGCCTAGGGCGCCCATGCCTACATCGACCGAGTACCGCTTGTCGTCAATGACTGCTATATTATGCATGTGGATGCTTGAAGCCCTCCGTCAGTCTCTAGCTTTACCAAGGCAGCCACACCGTGATACATACAGTGGCGACCATGTATTCTTGATATTGGCTCGTCCCGCAACCGGATAGGCCTTGTACCCCATGCCGCGCATGACACTGCCAAACAGCCCATTCTGCTCCATGCAGAAGCCGCCGCGTCCCTCGGTCAGCATCTTGTACTGCAGCACGTCGGGGTCCAGCGACACGGCCCGGTGCGGCGAGTAGTGCAGCCCGACAGTCTCAAAGGGGAAGCGGCAGATGTGGCGCCTCATGAGCTGCTTGAGCCTTTCCAGCCCGTCTTCTGGGTGCTGCTCGCGCGGAAACTTGATAAAGGCGAGGTACTCGTCGACCTGCTCTGGCGTAAAGACGGACATTGTTGCGGTATAAGAGCTTGTTGTCTTGGTGAAGAAAATGGTAGAGTTCTTGTCGTGGTAAAAAGAGACTATGGATATAGAAAAGTAGCAAACAATGGTTAAGAAGGAAAAAAAGACAAAAAACTATAATTCAAGGAGAAATGCAAAGACTTGCAATATCTTGGTTTCTTCTTCAACAACCCAAGGCTGCGTTGACTGCTTGCTCTTCTCCCAGGCTCAGGAAGCAGCCAACACCACACTTATATATCACCAACTATCCAGATGCGCATTCTCCCGGGCCCGCCTCGTCCGTGGAAGCCATGGATTGCAAAACACAACCCTCAAAAAACACCACAAAGCAAAACGTCTGAGCCCCATGCGACATGCCGGCACCTCGTGTGCAAAAACTCCGCATGCCGCCCCCTTATCTACCAGTACCGATACACACATCTTTTTTGCCTTGCCTCCTGGCCCGTATCCCACGCAACTTGACATGGCTGATAGATACAGGTGCGGCACTTAGCCGCCGGCGGACATTTTGTCAAGTCCGCTAGCGCAAAGCGTCTCTGCCTGGAGCCAGTCGGATAGCTCAGGAACGGTTTTTACCAGCCCGCCATATCCTTTGTTAGTTGCATGCCGAACTCCCGGTAGCTGTCAAAACTCATTCCTGGGTCGTCAGTGCACTCTGGCTAGATTTGAGCTCTTGGTCCAAAATTCGGTCAATGTGCTCTTGGCTACCTATACTTCTACATGTCCAAGTCTAGCCATGCAATTTCTCGCATCTTTCTAAATCCCTGAATGTAGGGGTCTTAAAAATACTTATTACGCTATCCATTGAGTAGGCACTGAAGCTCCTCGGTATCTGCCTAGTCTGAACTAAAATATATCGGGTCGACCCATACTTTCTCCCGAGCCCAAGCTCGTACCAATCTCGACTAAGCCTAACCGGATAAGCCAAGTAAGAGCGTCCATTGTCCATTGAATAGGAAATGATCAGAGAGCCGTGCTAGTAATTCGGCATAAGAGAGGGTCAAGGCTATTATCAAAGAACGTGGCGGAGTATTCGGGGCCGTCTCTGTCACTTAAGGAGTAAGATGGAAACGTGGGGACCAAGGCTGTTATCAAAGAACATGTCGGAGAACTCGGAGTTAAGCCCAACACTCAAAGAGCAAGATGAACATCTCGAGGGGCTTGTGTCTCAAAAGAGTAAAATAGAAACCTCGAGAGCTCAGGATTTTTGTTGTTAAATAACAGGACAGACTGCTCGGGGCCATCGCTGCTTCTCAAGAAGCAAGATGGATACCTCGGCATTGACCCTGTTACGCAAGAATAACACAACGGACAGCTACCCAACACAAGACTCCGCTGCACTCTCCTGCTGCCTACCCAGCCCATGCTTCCAACTCGCAACAAGCAATCAACTTTGTCAAGTAATTTAAAAAAAAATTAAGATATAATCTCCTTTTTTTAAAAAAAAAAAAAAAGCTGCTCAAAGTGCTAAGCGCCTCTGTGGAGGATAAAATTGAAAACAAGAAATAAAAAGACACCCATGTACGGCTCCAGCTGCCAAGACCGCCACCATTGCTGCCAGAGCCAGGTATATACGAATGCTTCGCCTCTTAGCCACGATAATCACAAAAATCCTAAATAATTAAAAATCAAAATGCAAACATGCATCAGAATATAAATAACAAGAATATAAACAGCACCAAAGAAAAAAGAGGGAAACGACGAGCAAAAAAAAAAACAAAAAAAAAAGAAAATCTCCTCCTAAAAACAAGAGCCTCATGTCGACTCGTCCGTTGTTTGCTTCGACGTGGACCCTTTACCCTTTTTATGATCCTTTTTGCGCTTATGCTCTATCGACTTGATTGCATCGTCCGTCAGCTCTTGCCGATTGAGCAACTTCATCACGTCCTTCTTCCTCGTCTTGCGGTCACCAATCATAATAACCAAGCCTGCCGTAAGATTGGCCGTGATGCTGACACACAAAATCACCGTTGTCAGGGCAAACGGTCGATGGTGATAGTCAATGCCCCACGTGCACGCCCCAAGAGATATTTGCAAGCAAGAGTGGAAATCAAGCAAGAGCACAATGGCAATGAGATAGGCCAGAGGAAAAGAGTGGTGGGTAAATGTTTCATGCGGCTTGTAAAAACTGTGAGACTTGGCCAACTTGGTCTGGTGATGCACAAAACTCTTTTGCTGCTTCTCCGTCAGGGGGTAGAAATCTTGGTCACTTTCCAATTTGCCCTCTTCAAGAGTGAGATCAGCGTCGGCATTATCTGGCGTTTGTGGCTCATTATCTTCCGACTTGGCTTGCTCAATGGCATTGGCATTGCCAAGGTCTGAGTCGGCATCCGCACTCGAGCCGCGAGGCTGGTCTTGTTGGCTGGCTTGAGCATCGGCAAAGGGCCTTGGTTTCAGGGCATCGGAGCTTTCAGTGTCGTGTCGAACGTCGGGCGACTTGCTGCGTTTCCAGAAGCAAAGACGCCGCTTCTTCTTCTCCTTGGGCGGCGCCCTGGCTTTTTCCATCATGCGTGTATAACGAACGACAAAAAACATGTGGTAGGTATCAACGGCTCGAAAAGGGGCCAAGCCGTCGCCCATGATTGCAAAGAGAGCAACGAGAACGCTATCAATAACGTGAATGGCATAGACTTGTTTTTCTCCGACATAGATCCATCCAATGAGGAAGAGAACCCAGGCCAGACCAAACAGAGTAATCAGAGTGGCATAGAGCGTCACCAAGAATCCTAGGGGTCGACGAACGTATTGGCCAAAGCCCTTCATTCTACGTTTGAATCGAGCGCGCCGTGAATGCAACATGTGGCGGACATGGTCGTCAAGCTCCCACTTATCGGCGGCGCTCCAACCTTCAAGGGTTTTGCCATGGGGAAGGGCGGCATAATGAGAATCAGTCAGGCGCGATGTTATCGTGTCGGACCGCTGCATTCGCGGTGGCCTTTCCTCCTCCGCCACGGGAGGCAGCCCCGTCTGCTCGGGCGGCGATAGCGCATCCGAGGGCCGACGTAGTCCTTCTGCAGCAGCAAACTTGTTGAGGGCAGCCTTGTCGGGCTGTGACAAGACATAGGTTGGGCGTCGGTTCAGCCAGTTACCCAGGTCTGGGACGAAGAGGGAGTTTTGGACATTGGTGAGAGTCGAGAGGGTCTGAACCTCGGGATCTGAAGAGGGCTATTAATCCAGAGTATAAAGGGCGCACGAGGCAAGGGGGATTTACCAATGATGTCGAGCCAGTCCACCAATTCTTCGTCAACCTCTTGGCCGTTTTGCGACTCGACAGTAGACAGGTTTGCCGCAGGCTGCGTTGAGTCTCGTCGATTGGAGCCGGGCCACAGGCGACGACTGGCCCTACGGAGTCGGCCCCTCTGAGGCATTTCGGCAGGGTCTGGTTCCGCGGGGCTCTCTGGAGGTTGATTTGTCATTGGCGAGAGCGGCACGTCGGCGAGGCCCAGCTCGGCCATGGAGGGACGGGGCCCCTCTTCCGTCAGACGAGGCAGCGATGTCTGGGCCAGGCGCCTCGACTGGCGGGCGGGCGTGTTTGTCGTCGAATCTGGAGCTGAATTGGAGGGCTGGGAAGTGCTCCGCGGACGGGCAGAACTGGAACCGTCATAGCCCCCGGCGGGCGCTGGCTGCGAAGCCGTCGAGGAGAAACTGGCCCGGATGCGAATACTAGGACGGCGCGCCTGCTCGGGTCGTGAAGCGCGGCTCGCAGACGTTGTCAGACTTGGAAAACGCGAGATGGAGCGGTTGGAGATGCGCGACTGCTGCGAGGGTGCCAGAGAGAGGGGCTCAAAGTAGCCGCTGGCAGAGTCGCTGGCTTCTGGGGCCAAGGGAGTTGCCATTGCCGATGAGGAACCAGGAGGGTGTCCTGGCTGACTGGGTCGCAGACGCTGACTGCTTGGACGCTGCAGGTTGCTGCGCTGGCTTGTCGGGCGGCTGTCCTGGCGAGGGGGCTGTGGCGGTTGAGGCTCTTGTTGTGATTGTTGCCGGCCTTGTTGAGACGAGGCAGCGCTGTCGCTCCGCTGGGTGCTGGAGCCCTTGCCCTGGGGCTGCGACGACGAGCCCTGTGAGTCCATCACCCGGTGCGGATACGAGGCTCATTCAGCGGTGACAAAAGAGATGGCACGCTGATGTCACAGGCTGCAGCAGCAGGCGGGAGAGGAATGGGAAGCGTTTCTCATTGTGTGGCTTAGTCCGTAATTCCGCGCAAATTGGCCCCAGAGAGGCAAGGCTCCGGATCCGTCGGCTGGTTGCCACGTCATGTAGGGTAGGTGATATTATGCGGGATGCTATGACTACTGCTAGTACTGCTAGTACTGCTAGTACTGCTAGTACTGCTAGTAACAGTGCTGCTGGGCCCAGAGACAAGGGGCTGCTCAGGAACGCTTCACGTCGCAGCACGTCGCAGCACGACGCCGCCACTGACTCGGCCCAAGACTTTGGGTTTAGTGCTACCAAGGCAGGCTCTCTTTTGCTGCCTCGGCTTTTTTTACTGCCTCGACTAGTTGCTGCCCTGACTTATTGTTGCCTCGACTCTTTACCGCCTCGACCATTGACCACCTTGACTTTTTTTTTTTTTTTCCCACCTCACTGCCTCCAACAGCCTGCCTACTTTTTGCCTAGCATTCCTGGTCCAGGTGGGACAGCGCCGCCTCAACCGCCTCTTGCAAGTCAAAGTGGAAAAAGGGCCTGTTAAGCCCCTGCACCGCCACCAGCCTCTCGCTGCCCGGATCCAGCGGCACGTCCCTGTCGTCCCTGTTGGACGCTCGAGACACATCAACCGACACCGTCTTTTCGTCGTCGAGCCTAGCCTCCCCGAGGGCCGCCGCCCTGGCCGCACTATCGGAGCCGCCTAGGTCGGCAATGCTAAAAATGGTTTTCCAGTGTCCCGCGCCCTGGCCCACCTCGCCAGCATCGCTCCTTGGTGTGCGGTAGCCAAAGCCGGCCGCCGCTAATGCCCGCTTTGCCCACCGGTTCTCCAGGTTGGCAAAGTGCCAGTTTACGGCGTTGGGCGCCGCGTATCGGTCAAGCTGGTTGCGCACGTCAATGAGGGCTTGTGTCGCCGTGACATCAATATTGTTGACGCTCGACATGTCGAGAATGACGGCCTTTAGTGTTGGCCGCGTGTCGACGTCGTGCTGTTCCTGTTTGCGCGGCCCCGCATCGTTCCACGGGCGATCCTGCGAGCTGGTCAGCTTGTCAACACCCTCTTTAGGCCCTAGCTACTGCATACCCCAAGTCGGCCCAGTGTGCTCGCGTCTGTCCGTCGCGTCTCGCGGAATATCGTGTCTGTCAGGTGATTGAGGTAGTGTGATGCATTGGGGTAGTTGAAGCCCTCGGCGAAGCGGTAGATGAAGACTCCTGGGTAGACGCTTCGCACAACGACGCGTGGATTCGATCCGTCTTCATGGTCCATTGGCAGGAAACCGGTGCGTACCGATGACTTGGCATCATCCGTCACCGTCTCCAGCGGCTTCTCCTTTGCATCTGCCCGTCTATTGGCCTTGGACGTGACTGTGCGAATCCGCGCCACGCCAAGCACGCGCCCGTGGCTCAAGAAGAGTCGCCATACCACCACGGCAAACGACATGCAAATAGTCGTGTAAATGCCGTTTTCAATCGTGTCAAAGACGGTGACGAGCACGCCTGCTAGAAAAATGGGCACCTCGAGCGGGGAGACGCGCCAAAATTGTACCACGACGCGTGGCGGCGTAATCACGTCACACACGGCGTGGATGATGACAGCCGCTAGTGCAGCGTTGGGTATGTAGAAAAAGACTGAAGTCAGGGCATACAGCGCCAGCAGCACCACAACGGCAGTGATGACACCGGCAAATGGAGTGCGCACCCCAGCCTTTGACTTGATGGCTGTCCGCGAAAAGGAGCCCGTGGCGGGATATCCTCCCAAAAAGGGACCCAGGATATTGGTGACACCAATGGCGACTAGCTCCTGCGATGGGTCAATTACGTAGTTGTTGATGCGGCCAAATGACTTTGAAATGGAAATGTGCTCAATCAGCATGACAATAACGGCGGCCGGCAGCTCTGGAGCAAATGCCTTGATTAGGCTCGAGTTGAGCTCGGGCACAGCAGCGTGTTGGAAGCCTTTTAATTCTTAGCAACGAGCCACACGCCTGCTTGCACTTGCCCACTCACCTCGGGGAACCGTCTTGATGATGCTAAACTTGGGCTTGTCCTTGTGGCGCACATTGACCGCCGCGCTGATGCCAGTGTAGAGCAGCATGACGAAGACGGTGCGTAGGGTAGAGAGAAAGAAGTAGAACTTTGCTCGGCGCGGCCGATGACGAGCCATGTATGAACAAAAGCCGCGGATGAGATAGAGCATCAAAATGGCCGAGAGACCGAGCGCGGCATCAAGACGCGTCGACGGCAGTCTCTTGAGCGTCTCGATAATGACGCGGTAGGGCGCCTCTCGAGAATTCACGCCGCTGATGCCCATGAGCTTGGCCAGCTGGCCGCTAGCAATGTTGATGGCTGAGCCCGTCATAAAGGCGCATATTGCAGGTAGCGGAATAAACTCGACAATCCAGCCAAGGCGCAGGAGACCAAGCGCCAGGATAATGGCGCCTGTCAAGAGGGCCAGGGATGATGCTATAACGTGTCCCTCGACTCCGGGCAGCTCGTCGCGGGCGCGCAAAACGACATTGCCCGTTACTTGGGACATGACGGCCACGGGCTAAAACAGGCATGACAATGGCCTAATCAGCCTCTGTGTGGCATCTCATGACAAACCATGGCTCTCAACTCACGCCAATAGTAATGTCTTTGGAAGTGGCAAAGAACCAGTATACCAGGACTCCCATAAAGGACGAGTAAAGCCCGTACTCAACAGGCAGCTGGGCCAGCTGTGCGTACGCCATGCCCTGAGGCACGACGACGGCGCCGACTGTTGTGCCTAAAAGGCAAGACAATACTTAGCTTGAGAGCCCAATTATCTGCAATTGCGCAGCTTACCAGCAATAACATCGCCGACAAACCAGGTCCAGTTGTATTTTGTGATCCAGTGGACAAAGGGAAAGAGGTTATAGACGTAGCGGCCAACATTGCCCGCCGAAGGGACCAATTCGGCAAAAAACTCTGCAATTGTAGGCTCGCGCTCAACAAAGACTTCAGTGTTACAAATAGAGGGCACGTCGTCGTCATGCGAATCGTGTGCCAGGCCCAAGGCCCGCTTCAGCCGGTTCATGGTGGGCTCGGCCATGAAAGCCTGGGCCAGTGAGTGCTGAATCGCAATGTGCGCGCGCAACTAGAATTAATGACTAGTCAGTGGCAGAGATGGAAGAGAGACGAGAAGCGGCAGTTCTCATGGTGCGCATAACAAAGCCTCAATGGCGTGGTACATATATATCCAGAAAAAGACCAGAAACGCTATTTACAAGATGAATGACGAAATACAGCGTACAAGCTTCCAAAGTTAAACCTCGTTGTCGAATCGCATCCTGGACGGCGCTAGACAAAGGCTTAAAAAAAAAAACAATATGCAAGCTGCAGACTAATAGCTTCTAGATAGTTGTGAGTAGTGCTCAAGACGCATCTCAGCTCGTCAGCTTATCGACCTGTCTACATCATGGCAAACAGAGCATGGCCCAAACGGGGGCCCGGATGTAGGGATTGAGTTGTGCCGTGGAATTGCGTGCTTTGGGGCTAGTTTGAGAGTCTGCCAGGAACTCGTCGTCGCTGTGCCCAGGGAGGTGCCAAGCAGGCAGGAAAAACTTTTGGCCATTGGTGTATGCACCCAAAAGGTGAAACACAACCAGAGAATGCAAAAGGGCTGAGGCCTGAAGAGGCGGAACAAGAGCGCCTTTTTGTCAGAGATGGAGGACACGCTGCGGGCGTAGAAGCCGCTGGAGGTATAGGGTGGGCAGTTTGTGAGGTGCGTGAAATTGCATTGGCTCCCTGGTCCATGATGAGCCGCTTGCTCGTATTCATATATTCCTAGGTGGATTGCTTTGAATGCCATTCACGTGGCATGATACAAGCAGTCACGGATAAACATTTTACGAATTAGATTGGAGGTTTCGCCGTCAGCGTCCCACGTGTTTTTTTCTTCCAAAGGCCTACGCTCAGGCGGTCGAGGGCAAGAAGACGCATCACGTGATGCACTGTCAGATTTTGAATCAGGGACAAGACAAAACACACATGACATGGCATGCGAGCATCACAATTGCACACATTGCATCGCAATTACACATATTGAATACCCACGGTGGCGTTTGGCCCGGGTTTGAATGCATCTCGTCTGTGTGTATACGAAAAAAACACAAGCCACGAAGAAAAAGCATCATCTTTTGGCCTTTGCACAGCCAGCTGTCCATGCTATGCGTCCCTGAGAGTGGATAATGTAGCGCTAGAGCGGCACACTAACATTTTACGCTATTTTTAGCACGTGCGTGCGTGCGTGCAGCAACGATTAAACCTGTTTCAATGCTTCATTTCGCAAAAGCAAAGAGCCCCCAAGCCGCCATGCTGGTCACCTTTGTTCCAAGCAGCGCCTCTTTTTCCTATGTTTGCATCCAGAGGCTGCAGCCAATACTACCACCATTTTTGTCTTGGCCCGGATAACACATATAGATGCCACATGGGCAGGATATAAAATTCTTTGAAAAGTAAAATCAACATCGTGTTCGCAGAGGAGCCTGTTCCACTTTTTGCTCGAATCCGCGATGACGGTGGGCCCAAACACGATCGGAGCCTGGACCGGCCAATGACATGTCGACATTGTCAGCTCAGTCCCCCGATGCCAGTGGGGCGCTGTAAGGATAGGGGAAGTTGGAGGCTCGAGGCCTGAGGCCTGGTCCTAGTCAGGCCTCCCCTGATTGACATGTCAAGGCGACAGGGGAAACGCCTGTTTCCTCGAGCTCCATGGTACCTTTGGTCTGTCTCTCTCGATATCCTACCCTCTCCCTCTTTGTATATTTTTTCTCTCTGCATTCTCTCTATCCAACTGCAGCTTCTCATTCATTTGTTTTTCCCACTGCTTTCTCCTTTTTGCAGTCGTCTCATCTTTGCATCCAGTCATTCTCTCTTGGCATTGCCCTGCCTTGCTTTTTAGCCACACCAAGCATCTGATATTTTATTAGTTTTTTTCCCCCCCTACCGCCTGTGCTGCATCCAACACAACCCCTTGACACTCGCTTTACAATCATGCGTCTCACCTCGACCCTCGCCGCCGCGGGCAGCTTTGCTGCTGGTGCCTCGGCCGCCCAAAACTACCTGGGCTTCAACTCGGGCGCCACAAAGGCCGACTACTCTGCCAAGTTCAAGCCAGACTTTGAAGCCGAGTTCAAGACGGCCCAGAACCTCAAGAGCGCCCCGGGCAACTTCAACGCCGTCCGTCTCTATACCAATATCCAGGCCTATTCGCAGGATGACCCCATCCAAGCCTTTGAGGCTGCCATGGACACCAAGACACACATTTTGCTTGGTGCGTGGTGCTCAGGCGTCAGCGACATCAACAAGGAACTCAGCGCGCTCAAGAAGGCTGTCGACACATATGGGACTCGCTTTACCGACCTGGTGATTGGAATGTCGATTGGCAGCGAAGATTTGTATCGCGACGGCGTCATTAGCAGGTCGCGCAATGGCGGCGTGGGCAACTCTCCCGATGTCATTATTGGCTTCATTCGCGACTACCGCAACATGTTTGCCAATACGCCGCTGGCAAAGGTGCCCGTCGGCCACATCGACACGTGGGACGCGTGGACAAACTCTTCCATCAAGCCCGTCATTGACGCTGTTGACTTTGTCGGTGTTGACGAGTATCCCAACTACCAGGCTGGCGATGGCAACGACATTGACAATGCGCCCAACCTGTTTGAGCAAGCCTTTAAGAAGACGGTTGGCGTTGCCCAGGGCAAGCCCGTCTGGGTCACCGAGACTGGCTGGCCCGTGTCAGGAGCCAAGTGGGACAAGGCTGTTGCCAGCGTTGACAATGCTAAGCGGTACTGGCGTGAGGTTGGCTGCCGCTTCCTCTTCAACAAGACGCCTACTTTCTGGTACACGCTGCGCGACTCCAACCCCAAGAACGACGTCAAGTTTGCCATTACCAAGGATCTTAGCACTACGCCTCTCTTTGATCTCTCCTGCCCTGCCGGTAACGAGTCTGAGTCTGACTCCAAGTCGAATGTTGAGCCCTCTACAGATGATTCTTCTTCCGACTCTTCTTCCGACTCTTCTTCCAACGCTTCGTCTGGTGGACACGAGTCAAAGGGCGCCTATGCCACCAGCGCCGCTGGCCATGCTACTGCTACTTCGATGCTTGTCTCTACCCCAAGCTCTGGTTCTCGCCCGGGCAATGCTACTAACAGTGGCTCGGGCTCCAACTCTGGCTCTGGATCGGGCTCCGGCTCCGGCTCTGGTTCCAGCTCTGGTTCTGGTGCTGGCTCTGGTGCTGGCTCTGGTGCTGGTGCTGGTGCTGGTGCTGGTGCTGGTACTGGTTCCGGCTCTGGCTCTGGCTCTGGCTCTGGCTCTGGCTCTGGCTCTGGCTCTGGCTCTGGCTCTGGCTCGAGCGCCGGGTCGCCTCAAATTGGCTCTGGCTCCATCAACAAAATCTCGGCTGCTGCCTTCACTGGTATCGCCGCCGTTGCCTGTGCCATGGTTTGGCTCTAGAAGCATTGCCCATGGTCTGTATTTCTTTGTATTGTCTCTGGCAAGCATGCCGTCTTCCACTGTCATTTGTTCAACTAGAAGGCAACACCTTTTGATAGAGAAAGCAAGGTTAAAATAGCCGACGGTATTTTTCGGTGTAATCGTATATACTCAAAAGCAAGAAAATACTGGACTTCAATTTCTGTGTCGATGTATGCATTTGCATTCAACTGGAGCATCATGTCTCGCTCGGGTGATTGGCAAGCAACTTTGGCAAATTTACTCCGGGGTCTGTCTTCGTGGATAATTTCTCTCGTATTCATATATGAGCGCAATTAGCCACGACTATGCGTTTGGCACGCCCCCGTCTCAACGGCATTTCGAGTCAAGCATGTATCTATCCATGCACTCTACACATAGACGGTTGTAAAATCACTATATTCAAGACAATAATTTCAAAAAATACAAGAGCGGAGATGACTCTAATTAGCTTAGCCCAAGGCTCCTACTGAGCGCGCGGCGTCAGTTGTACATAAAGAGCACCCTTTTCCCACAGCACAAAATTTGTTTGCCGAACGTCCCAGTCTTGCTGGCCTGGCTGGAGCTCATAGTCGAAGCTAAAGAGGATACGCGCAATGATGAAGCGCAACTCGGCCAGGGCGAGATTTTTACCGATGCAGTCGCGCGTACCGTAGCTAAAGGGCTTAAAGGACGCTTTGATGTCCGAGTCGAAGCGGCTGTCGTAGCGGGGGTGGGAAGGGGGAAGCCAACGCTCGGGGATGAAGGAATCAGGATCGGTGAAGTTGTTTGGGTTGTGAAAGGTGGCGTATTGGTAGACTGAGATGAGAGTCTGGGAGATGTTAGTGTGGAGAAGATGGGGGAATTTTGCGGGCTGAAAATCAAGGGAGTGATGATTTGTAGGCTAATGCTTCATGGGGGGACATGGGGGGAGGACATAGGGGGAGGACATGGTTGATGGCAAGGGGCAGTTCCTTGGTTAGTGGTCAGGAGTAGAGGATTTGCAACTTACGCCTGGTGGGAGATAGGTGCCGTCGACAAATTCGCCAGGAGAAATTCGAGGCTGAGTGACTGCTGCTGGCGGATAGACCCTAAGAATCTCGTTGACGCAGGCTTGCAGATAGAGCAAGGAAAGAGTGCTGCGCAAGTTGATATCCTCTTTGCAGTCAAAAGCAGTGCGAATCTCTTGAGCCAAATAGTCGTAAGCGTCGGTATTTTGGCGAGTGTAGAAGCAAAAGCCCGAGAGAGCCGTGGCCGTGGTCTCGCTACCGGCCAAGATGAGCAGCGGGGCATTAGCCACCGCCTCCTCCTCGGTCATGCCGTCGGTGCCATCGCGGGTCTTTTTCATCATGTATGACACAAAGTCCTTGTGCGCAGGTGGCTCGCCCTGGTGAATGCGAGCAAGGGCCTTTTCATGTGCATATGCGCGAATCTTGAACGAGGTGGCGATGCTGTCGCTTAGGCTGAGTTTCTGGCTTAGCCACAGTATACCTGGGTAATAGGAATAGAAGCGGGTCAAAGAGAGACCACGAATGGCTTCAAAGACAGAAGCAACCCAGGGGTGGTAGCCATTGTTCTTGAGGCCGTCAAAGGGTTCAGAAAATGCCAAGTCGCCGATAATGTCAAAAGTGGCAAAGTTGAACCAGCTGACGACATTGGCGGGCTCCTTGTTGGCGGCATGCTCGCCGAGACGCTGAATGAGCATGTCGACATACTTGCGAATGACGGGCTCCTGCTCAAGCATGGCGGCATCACTAAAGGCGTGGCCGAGCTGGCGGCGCTGGCGACGGTGAGTCTCGAGGGGAGTGTTGATGATGCTGAGCTGGTCTATCTTGAGGGGCGTGGGCTGCTTGCTGAATTCGTCCTTTCCTTTGCGGTGGCCAAAGACTTGAGTCCAGGCGATGGAGCCGTCGAGGAGGAGGTGGTTGGGGCCGATGCGGACGGCGCGGCCATATTTGCGCTGGAGATCGCGAGCCTCGCGGAAATAGATGCCTTGGACATGGGTTTTGTAGAGGGTTGGGAAGTGAAGGAGGGAAAGTATGCGTGGGCCGGGGAACTTGGCGAGGGGATGAAACCAGAGGCGGTAGATGGCTTGTGTGAATATAAAGGCGACGAGCTACGACTAGTGTTTAGCTGTTGGGGGTCTATGAGGATGGGAAGCTATCGACGACTAACCAATGCAGCAGCGAGCTGGAGCAACCTGTTCAAGTCGACTTTGTGCAATGGAGCAATATAGGGAAGGAGAATGCTCTCGGGGGAGGAGAAGTGAAATCCAGGCTTTGCCATGCTGAATATAAAAGTGAATGCGATGCTCTTGAACGCTTGGAATTCGTTGCTTGCTTCACGCCGCGACTCAAGCCTTTTATAAGTTGTATACACTTGGAGTATAAAACTTGTATTATACCGCTGGGATCATGGACGTTTGGAAGCCCTCTCGACGTATTCTATACAACATTGCATCTACACACTCAGTCGGTGGACGGGATGCCGGCTACGGCATCAAGTCGGGCGTCTGCAGACTCCGAAACAAAGCAAGACATGCGCGCGCTCTTGCCAATGAGTGTAGCATTCGGATTCTGCCAAGCGTCCGGTTGACCGACTTGGTGCCGGACTAGATACATGGACGCATTCGCCGCTAGATATTCCGTCCTGGGGCAAGAGTGCATATAAACGCTGCGTGTGCGACGCGAGAATGCCTGGCGAGTCCGGCCCAGCCTTGCTGCGAGACCGGACTCTGCCATGGAGTCAAGACATCGTTCTCCAAGCGGATGCTTGGTCAAGGGGGCAAGGACAAGGGCAAGGTAAAAAGGTCTTGGAGCCGAGACCTTGATTAAAATCTCGATGGGTAATATGTGGCGTTTGGGAATTAAATAGGGTCACATGGCGAGTGACGGCATGATTGTGATGAAGCTACAGGGGAAAAAAGCGCGGGGGGAGTCTTGGTGGCTGGACATGATATTTTTGCATGCTGCTTTAGAAAAACAAAAAACTCTACAAATTATTACCTCTTTTACTGTTTTGCAATGTTTTATCTTATTAACCCTTTTCTTGCTGGAGCCCTCCAAAAAAAAAAAGAGAGATCTTCAAAGAAATAGTGTAAGAAGCAGGTCGTATGGCGATTAAGAGACGGCACGCCACGAGGGGCCATTCCGCCCTGCCAGCGTATGCTTCGGCTTGACACGGGCTCCCCCAAGGGCGGGGAAGAGTAAGCGTTTGGGGGAGGATCGCTCATGCTCAGCAACAAGGTCTTGTCAGCACGAGGACAGACGAGCATCTTTGACGAGCGGATCTGCCTCTTGCCAGACAGAGGCCTACATTCTGGTACACGCTGCGCGACTCCAGTGATTAGGATTGCATCATGTCGTGGCTCTCCATCTCCCCAAGGTCGCACTTTTCCCTGGCCAATCTTCCCTTTGGCATCATCTCGACGCAGGCTAATGTGTCGAGGCGGCCCGGGGTGGCGATTGGCGACTACGTCTTGGACTTGAGCGTCTTTGCCTCACAGGGCGGCTTTGCAGGCGCGCCGGAGCAAGTGCGCAGCCAGCTAGCCGTGTTTGAAGAGACAACGCTGAATAGCTTTGCTGCGCTGGGCCGGCCTGTGCATCGTCTAGTGCGAGACTATCTACAAGAGGTTTTGCGCGCCTCGTCACGCTATGCAGACGTCTTGGAGAAGAATGTAGGCTTGCGCGAAGCTGCTCTCCTCCAGCGCTGCGAGGTCAAGAATCATGTCCCGCTGCAGATTGGCGACTACACCGACTTCTTTGCCGGCAAAAACCACGCCTATAGCACGGGCGTCTTATTCCGCGGGCCGCAAAACGCCCTTCAGCCGAATTACATGCATCTGCCCGTCGGCTACCATGGCCGCGCCAGCAGCGTCGTTGTTTCTGGCACGCCCATCCATCGGCCCTGGGGCCAGATTCTCAGGGATCCGATGGCGAGCCCCAAAGTGCCAGTGCTGGTCCCGGCAGAGAAGCTTGATTTGGAGCTGGAAATGGCCGCCTTTGTGTGCCGCGGCAACGAGCTGGGCTGTCCGGTGGCGGTTGACCGGGCCGAGGAGCTTATTTTTGGCTATGTCCTCATGAATGACTGGAGTGCGCGCGACGTGCAGCTATGGGAGTATGTTCCCCTGGGGCCCTTTACTGCAAAAAACTTTGGCACCAGCATTAGTCCCTGGGTGGTGCTTGCCGATGCCCTGCACGACTTGCGAGCACCGGGCATTGCCAACGAGACGCCTCTCTTGCCCTACCTGCAAGAAAAGGGGCGCGGCTTGCTTGATATTGAACTAGAAGTTGAGCTAATCAGTAAGTCTTGGCCCTCGCCTATTTTGTCTCTGTGTCTCGCTCTCTCTATATCTCGGTCTCTCTCTCTCTACCTCTGCCTCTTTCTCTCTACCTCTGCCTCTTTCTCTCTCTCTCTGCCTC